>JARVZY010010909.1:0-179000 GCA_030686995.1 Artemisia argyi
CCTTCTTCTCCTTCCCTCATTTCTCAGAAATTTGAGCTAAGAAAAGGTAACATCCTTTTTCCATTAGTTTCGATAACTTAGTGCAAGAAATGACTGCTAATCGGGGTGGGCTCCTCAAACCTTTTCGATCTCCTTGTATATTTAGAGTCTCCTTTCCGTAAGGCACTCGCACGATCTTCTCATCGCAAAGTATGTGAGCACGATACTTCGACAACCAAACCATACCAATGATGACATCAAAACTTCCTAACGTGACGGGTAGAAGATCTATGTTGAAAGGGTGGTTCGAGAAATTTAACGTGCAACCGCGAATGATAGTCCTAATCCTCTCTATGTTCCCATTAGCTAACTCTACATCATAACCAATTCCTAAGGCCATCGGGTGTTTCTCTAGTAAGGGTGCAAACGTAGTGGACACAAACTCTTATCGGCACCAGTATCAAATAGTATGGAAGCATAACGATTATTGAGAAGGAACGTACCAGTAACGACGTTCGGATCTTCTCCTCTCTCGTTCCCAAGTGCATACACTCTTCCATGAGCAGCTCCAGCTTCTACACGTTGGTCCCCATTATCTTGTCGTCCACGGTTTCCTCCAGCTCCACGGTTTCCATGATTGTATGCATTACCACCCGATCCTTGATTTCCTCGGTTCCACGATTCCCTACACTCATTCCTATAATGTCCTTTCTTTCCACATCCATAACAAGTAACATTTGCCTTACTCATAGTTTCAGGAGTAGCTTGAACCATAGCAAGTGGTCGAGCTCTACAATCCTTGGCTACGTGTCCTCTCCTTGAGCAATTCTGACAAATTACAGTACATTGCCCTGTATGATTCCTGTAGCAACGACCACACTTGGGTGCATCACCATTATAGTTCTTCTTATTTCCATCCCCAATTGCATAAGCCTTAGCAACAGCTTGTCGCTTGTTTCGGTGATCATTACTCTTAGGGTGATGGTCTCTCTTTCTCTTTCCATTCTTATCCTTATCAGCTCCTTCCAAAACCCAACGAATCCAATAATTGTTGAGCGGTTGTAATGGCCTCATGGATATTGGCAGGTCTTGCCACAATCACATCATTCCTTGTAGCCACAGGAAACCCATCGGTATACCGCTCAATCTTTTGAGTCTCAGTCCTAACCATATCTGGGCAAAGCAAGGCCAACTCCTGGTAACGACGATTGTAAGTCGCCACATCAGTACCTTCACTTTGTGATTTTAAAAACTCAATCTCCAGCTTCTTAACCTCATTTCTTGGGCTATAAGTCTTAATCAGCAAAGACTTAATTGCTCCCAAGTCATAGCATAAGTCACATCACTCCCAACCGAATTTCGGTAATTGTTCCACCAAGTCAAAGCTTCATCCTTGAAAGTAAAAGAAGCAACCTTTACCTTCGCATTCTCCGCACAACCACTGACATTAAACACTGACTCAGTCTTCTCTATCCACCTGACCAAGTATACCACTCCTTCAGTTCCACCAAACTCAATGGGTCCACAAATTTTAAACTTCTTGTAGTTACATCTATTAGTACGAACAGGTGGAAATGTTCCAGCAGAATTGTTGGAATGATTTGACTCAGCTAGTAGCTCAGCAACTCGTTGCTCCACAAGTTGATTGATCATTGCTTGATCCACAGTAAGTGCGTTAAGTGGAACATGATCATTGTCTCCCTGAACATCAACATTTTGATTCCTGTGGTTGCGGTTGGTGGTGTCCAGGTTGTCAAGAGTAGGGTTTTCAATATTTCGAGTAGGACGGCGTCCTCGACGACTAGGGGTAGTCATTGCAGGACCAGTTCTGGTAGCTCTAACAGGATTTCGTCGTACAGCCATTAATATAATTCCAAGACAATATCAACCACGCAAATAGGACACAATTCTCAATGTACGCCAAAAACCGTAGAATATCATACGAGATCACCATCGTCCATACAAGTGGCGATCGACACTTCGTTCCAAAATACCGAAAGACATAGTAAATACTAATCATTCCATACGAGACGAACATACAATCCGAATAGCATGACTTAAGGGATAGAATAACCAGCGCTCCTAACCAAGCACTCCCTGGCTTAGGAGGCAACAAAACAAGAACACAAATCCAATCGATCTAGCCATGATGCTGGCATAGACTCCTCAACTCCGATCCCAAACCATCCAAATTCCTCAATAACGATCCATGCTCAACACTATGTGTATCTCTATCCCTCTTGAGGTCCGCAACCTCCTTTTCTAACACTGTGTTCCTCTGCTACAGCTTGCGATCTCCCTCGCGAGCCGTGAGGAAACCTCTCTGCAGACTCTCTATCTGCTCATGTATCTCTATCATACATGTCCTAATCGCTGTCGTCTTGCCCACGACAGTTGTCTAATCAACTCTCAACTTAGTAACAAACTCAGCAATAAACTCAGCAATAATCATCTCAAGTCGGTCAGACATCCGCGAGATCCTCTCGCCCTGTGCAGTAATCTGAGCCCACATCCTACCAGTCTCACCTAACTCTGCATGCTCAGCAGAAACCTCAAAAGGTGCATCCGACGCCACAGGACTACCAGGTGGTGTATCAAACAAAAACGGATGATCAGGTGAAACCGGTTCTAACGGATGTATCGGGGAATCGGGCTTCGCAGAATGAACTGAATGTGCTAGCGACCCATCATCATCAGGCATATCCTCCTCCTGAGGATCATCCTCTTCCCAATCCTGAGGGTCATCATTCTCTTCCTCATCTTGAGGGTTATCATTCTGCTCACCCGCGTACTCCTCGTCGAAGGGGTACTCCATCACTCGTCATCTCCGAGCAGGCAAACCACGAGGCGATAAAGTCGGCGACTTAGGGCGACAATGGGACGATAAAGTAGTAGTGGCTGAACGCATGACCATCACGTATGGGTCATCAGGGCCATAGTGATCTACGATGGGCGACGCGTACTAGCAATAATAATTCTTAACAACACACGTGCAAAGGAGGCTATAATTTGTGACAACGGCGTATGGTAGGTGTAAGTGTTTCAAAACAACTAAAGCGCGAACTCAAAATATCGCATCAAAAATCATCATATAATTCCAAATCATATATATCAAGAAAGATTTAAAATACCGCATTACTAAAATCATTCGTAAAACAATTAAGCCATATAATTCCTCAAAACGCATATAATTCCTCAAAACGCCATCATATCACTAACTTAATAAACCTCAAATCCTCAAATCATCTCAAGAATCTCATATCCAATAATCATCTCAATATACCTCAATAATAATAATGATGCTTCGGCTTGGCGGGCTGGCGGGCAATGGTCGAGGATCGTTTTCTATAAAATCGGTTATAGTTTAGGTGTCTATTTTCCTAGTTCTCTATAACCTTGGCTCTGATACCAATCTGTAACACCCCCAAAATTTGATACAGCGGAAGACTCAACAAGCTTTCGGGGTGCTACGAGGATTGGTATCCAACACAAGACAATCTAGAACGAGATAAAGTAAACAAAATAAAAATGCAACCAAAACGGGGTTTTAAGGTTTACATTTATCCCAACATCATTCAGAGTCAGGCCCAAAATAAAATAACAATAGGTCCACAATAGTTTATCAGAGTTTTAGAAAAATAGATCCATAAACCAGGTGCCATTGCCAAGCCTCCAATCCAAGCATCCATAGAGCATCACTTAATTTCCTGAGAAAACGTGCTAAAAGTCAGCTTTCGCTGGTGAGATCATAGGTTTAAGTTCATCTAACAATATAGTGGACATATACGCAAAACGCTTGCTAGCTAGACTAAGGATTCGCTAAGAGCCTGCGGATACCCTCCGCTCTCAACATAACACACGGATACCCTTCCGTAATAACATAGATATTCGGGTAGCCCCCGCAATACCAATAAATACTCGGATAACCTCCGAAGTATTAATAACCTATAGGTGCACACTATAGTATCTAAATAAGTCAACCTTGAATAGTACACACGAAACTATGTGACTAAAGCTGACAATCCACCAATAACCAAATAAGCCAACCTTGAATAGTACACACAAAACTATGTGACTAAAGCTGACAATCCACCAATAACCAAATAAGCCAACCTTGAATAGTACACATGAAACTATGTGACTAAAGCTGACAATCCACCAATAACCAAATAAGCCAACCTTGAATAGTACACACAAAACTATGTGACTAAAGCTGACAATCCACCAATAACCAAATAAGCCAACCTTGAATAGTACACACGAAACTATGTGACTAAAGCTGACAATATATCCTAGTCCATACGCATAGCAAGTTTAGAAAGAATATAAAAGCGATAATAGTCCACGTAAAATAATTTGCACGTTTCTCACCCCAATCATTGAAAACATAGTTCAAGAGTAAAAAGTGGGGCTATGACTCACCTCAAGTCCAGATATCAGCAATAAGAAATCGGTAGAGGTAAGATGTATAATAACTCAAAAGACGGCAACTACGGACTCGGCACGACCTAACAATATCAACTCGTTCAGAAATCATTTCCTCAATTTCAATATATTCCCAAACCCGGACGAGAATCCGTTTTATTTCCGAAAATCCATTTCGTATAAGTTTGGTGTATTTGCGTTTGGTATCCATACGGGTGGTGGGTCGACCCAACTCAAACCAAGAAGTCACAACAAAAAGGATGATAAAACAATCTATGGGTCTAATATTAGCCTAATATATTACTTAAATAAATCATCGAAGTTTATCAAATCCGTCGATTTGGTAATCCTCCATATTTATTTACTTAATATACCATTCTAGGATTATACCCGAATCCTAGGTCACACATTGCACATAAAGTACTATATGGTATATATCAAAGTTTAATAACTTCACTAACTATACCGTTAAGCTCACCAAATTCGTCAATTTGGTAATCCCACGAGATACTTAGTAACTTATTATTCCCGTACACATACCACAACCTAGGGGCGTCGTAGGATACGATGCCCATTAATATACTCAATTTAAACAACTAAATAGCTCTTATTTAACCCGTCGATTAAATAAGTTACGTAGTTATCGAAAATGAATGTATTAATCGTCATATATCCGTGACAACACGAACGTCACAAATAATAAACCACTTGGACTCAAGTGACCACGATCCCGTATAACTCGATAGTTTTCCTCGTTTACTAAAAAGATATTATTTGATTTAGTATTTATTCAACGTTAAAGATTTCGTCGTTAATTATAGTCGTTTAATTATAATAGCGCTCGTAATATTATTACGCTACTTTCATAGCATAATATTTATAGTCGCGTTATTATTATTATATTACTCGTGATTGTTTTATTATTAATATACGCACTTGTATAAATATATATACGTTTTCACGTTTATATATTTATATAAACGTTTATATTATTAATAATATTATTACGAGTTTTATTAGTTGTGTTTAATTATAAATAATTATTGAGTCATACGAAATGGCCACATGTCCGAGTCATCACTCTCGGCTCATTGTCCAAGTCCAAATAAAATGATAATTAAGTCAAACCAAGTAATTAATCTCCGTCCAACAACTTCCCAAAACACGTGCTACAACAATAGGGTCCGACTACGGCACCCGACTAACCTATCTCCGTCATCTAATTTGACCGTCTCACAATCGGTCCCCAATACCATTCTCTCGACAACAACTCCACAAAACAATAAGTCCATTGCCGAGACCACGAGGGCCTCGGCTTCTTCTCCTCTCGGACAGCAACAAAGGTCACAACAACAGTGAATGGCGACATCAACAATAAACCACATTATCAATAAAAATAACAACAACCACACTAGCAGCTAACACTAACACAAACAAGAAATACATCAAGTATAAAGATGTGTTCCGGGTCAATTTTACCAAGTCAAACCCATGGCCGAAAGACTCCACTTGAGTCTCGGCTCAAAAATAGACCCCAAGGGTCATACCCGAGACCACCGTGGTCTCAGCTAGCTCATCCGAGCTCGACCCAAAACTAGACCGACCCCAAGGGTCACGGCACACAAGAACATCATCACGCAACCAAGAATCAAGCTCCAATATAATCGGCTACTCTCGCAAGAATGACCACGAGACTAAAACCACCAAGAAAACCACATAGGCTTAAAATAATCACCAAGCCGAGAGCCATAGCTCTCGGTTTCACTTCGACCTCAAAAGATAGACACCAAACCCGGATACCAAACTCATTTATTTATCAAAACCATAGTTTCCCCATCATTTTTAATCCATATTTCATCAAAACCCAGTAAGTTAATCCATGTTTCCACGGATCTAAACCCACATCAAGGCACACATGAGGCCAATCGATGCTAGTCACCTTTATACACTTCAAAACTCACGGATCTACAAGAACCAAGAAGAATATGCTTCGAATTGGAATGGTTTCAGGATGTTTTTGTGGGTTTGGAGGCGCGTGAATGGTATCAAATTAAAGAGGAGCATGGGGTGGTAACTGTGGTGGTGGCGGTGTGGTTGTAGTGGTGGCGGTGGAGCAGCAGCAGGGCGGTGGCCGCTTATGGTGGCTAGGGTTTGTAGAGAGAGATGAGAGATGAAGAAGATGATAAAAAGAAAAAGAAAATATAGTGTGTTTGTGTTGTGTGTGATGGCAATAAACCACAAGGCCGGTTTTGTAGTTTACTCTATTTTTATTATTATATATATATATATATATATATATATATATATATATATATATATATATATATATATATATATATATATATATATATATATATATATATTTTTACTTGTTTCTTTTCTTTCTTTTCTCAAAATAATAATAATAATAATAATAATAATAATAATAATGATAATAATAATAATAACAAAAGTGTTATTATAATTAGGGTAAGCTGACTAGGTGTGCGATACACGGACCAAAACCCGTAACCCGTTTCAAAACATTTAGTATCTCACGAGAGTTCCATAAATAAATATATATAGTTGAATCCGTAGACTCAAGACATAAAACTTTAGTTAGGTTATTCTAGTGCCGGAGTCAACGTAGTGCCAATAAAATCTCGAAATAAATCTCATCACATTGATAATCCAAATTCGATTCCATAAAAGTTTTAGATATAACCAACCAAAATATTGGTTTTTCATAAGTTCGTTACGAGTAAAATTCCAAATATAATTTATAAACGAACTTTAATGTAATGCGGGTTTTCAAAATAACTCCCTATTTTGCCAGTTGTCACACTTGGTTATAGATTTTCCACCGAACTTTTTCCTAAAAGCCTGGCACGCCTTTCGGTCCTGTTACCCTAACTAATATAACAAGCATCAAGTGTCATCAGTTGATCTGGGTAACCTAAGTTTTTGTGCAAGTGCCAAACCACTTAGTTTTCTTGAAAAAGGGTAGAAAGTCTTGGTCATCGGTCAGTCGCCAATGTCGCTACTAAATCTTAAACCCTATTGTCTACCATTTTTAACCTGGTGAACGCCCTTGGTTATTAGTGTATCATGTCCACCAATAATCCTACTTGCCAAGGTAAGTTAGTGATTCATATATGTGTCTTCTTGGTTATCGGTTACTAAACAACTATAGTCAATAGGTAGCCATAGTCTACGCGAAGGTGTAAGTGTATAACAACACATAAATTATGAAAAACACACATAGAATAACTTAAAGAACTTGAATATTAGATCAAAAATGTTCATATCCAGGCAAGCACAAAAGGTTTAGCCTTCCATAACAGATGATAAGCAAAGTTTATTTAGAGTAGACAAGATAATCGAAATCATAATGAAAAACTGATAATCAAATGTTTGTGATGTGTAAAACCTCTCTTGGTGTCTTCCTTTCTTCTCTAGCCTCCTAACGAATTAGGGTTTTTTTTAACTTCGGGACTCTAAAGCTCTCTCAAATGTGTGGAGTGGGTGAGTATTTATAGGCTAAAAAGGGCTTAGACCGGTCCATTGATACGGCGTATGCACCTGGATGGTCATATGCCGCATGCCTCTATAATACCATAAACAAATCTTCTTGAATCACTACATTCAACGTATTGTTGGATTGGACATACGACGTATAGTCTTCAACACTTGGAAAATGAAATAATAACAAGAGCTCATACGACGTATTAAATAAGAGTGGTATACGGCGTATGCATCTTCAAATTGGATGTAAATCTTGATGAGATGACATCCTTCATATGCCTAGGGAATGGCATACGGCGTATGCAACTAGCTGAAAAATGCACTCCATCATACTTTGGCAGTTTAGCATTTAAATTCTTATTTAAAGGACTCAAAATAAAATTTACAATGATTATTTTTGGAATAACAATTTCAGTTGAATGACAATTTAGTTGTTCTCTTTTTCACTCAAAATTAACCAAGGTTCTTATTTGAGAGCGAACTTGGTGAACGCTTCTTCGATTACTGTAGCCACTCGTACATTTCAAGTTATTAAATTAACTATATACTTTTACTTATTATTACTTTAATTTAAAGTAAACTTACTTTCATGTATAATCAAGAAATTTCAATCACGTACACTTAATTCAAAACCAACACTATACTATGATCAATGTACGTGTTTTAAGCATTTTTTATAGTCATATTTTATTTGAACTATTATTATTTTGCCATTTTTACGTAAACCATATACCTTTTACGTCTTACACGTATTTCACCTACGTTTTTAGGTTTTAACAACGTATAAGCACTCCGTTAAACTTATCACTCGTCTAATATACTAAAACAGGGTATGTTGATAAGTTTTAACATTTTTAAAAGAAATTTATTTTATTATTACCCGATTTTAAGTTTCGCGTCTTAAAAACTAAACATTTGTAATTACCGAGATAAAATTATATCCTAAATACCAACTTATATCATATAATAAAACAAATTTAACCAAATTCCACGACCTCATCATGAGGTAGCCGGATTTTATGACACTTATCATTTTTCACCATTTCATAAACACATAACAGATATTTTACATGCATGTTCCTACCAAGCGTAGATAATACTTTCATTATTCTCATTTGATCTTATAATTCATTCACTCTCTTTCTTCTCCTCATCTTGGTGTTGCTGTGACCACAAAGAACCCCAAACACCATTACCTTTAATTTAGCTACAAATTTTATACACCAAAGCTGAAGGCCTAGTTAGTATACTAGTTCCTGGTTCAAATCTCTTCAAATAAAGTTGTGTTATTGGATTAATTAGGAGGTTAGGGGCTAAAGTAAAAGGTTGATTACAAGATTGTACAAGGGTTTAAAAGGTTGGGTAAACGATTGGAAGACAAGGGTTAAAGGTTGTTGGCGATTAGGAGGGATTAAGTGTTGATTTGTGCTCTTGTTCTTGTAATTTTTCATCATGTCTTTGTAAGATATTAATTATTTTGTTGTTCTTATTCAACATGGTTGTATTCAACATGGTTGTAATACGCTATTTGTTGGGTTCCCACTATTCATGAAAACCATGAATGATATGAACATCAATTTTTAGCAAGTGAGAAAAACTGATGAACATCAACATCTTTGATGTAGGGTCTACTTGACAACGACACAGACATGCTAATAAAACCATTGTTATTCTTCACCTATTATAAATCTTTATTAATGAATAAATTCAAAATATTTACAAAGAGTAGCGTACGGAAAACTACCCCGGTTTTTTGACAAATAAGAAACTCTTTAAGATAAAACAACACAAGTCTATTAGCCGCTTTGTTGATTTTAGGATTTGATGATTCTAACTATAATACTTTATATTATTTTCTTTGTAGGAATCTCTACTTAACTTTTATTATGACCTTGGTTTATATATGAAGGGAAACAGTGGTTGCATGTGGGTTGCATATATAGTAAGTTGTCCACTTGCTATAGATAGGCACATACCTAGTAAGCTAGTCTGAATCTTACTTTCGGCTCTTCCCAATTTGACAACTTATAGTTCTAATGCCTGTTTCACATATATCCACAAGTACTTGAGCTTAGCTTCTTGTGTAAGTTTTCCGCCTTCTCATTATGAGGTTTAGGTTGTAATCAAAATCAAGTCTTCAGAGTCACAGAGACATTTCTCAAATCTTAGTGACTCCGGTGTTGTCTTTAGCTCCTTGTAACTTCACTCCCTCAGAATCAGGTTGTAGTGTTGCTTTCTTTAGTTTATCTTCTACTTCCCTAAAGCCATTCATGCATTTTGAGCTTTATACAACACTCACTGATTTCTTTATCAGTGAGTCATCTTCTGAATAATAATCAAAGAGACATGTTCTCTGATAACTCTCAGAGAGTATATCACTTCTGATAACTATCAGGTACACTTTTATAGTTATGAAGTGTCTTTACTCTTTGATACTTTGATAGTTATCAGAGACTTGATGCTCACTGACCTTAAGAAGTTTAATTAGGCTATTTTATGTTTAAATACTTGTCGCAAACAATTATGTTGATTTATTAGACCCAACACTATTGTACTTTAATTATTTCTTTGATGTAAGTATGATTTTGTAAGTGTTGGACATTGTACACATGATTTAATACATGAAAATAAGCTCAAACAAGCCATACGTAAAGATGGGATTGACTAATCAACTCAGTGAACTTTGGACCTCAGGTAAAAAGATAAGATTGTATAGCTATGTCTTAGCTTCGATTTTCCGGGTGGTACACTCTGTAACTCCTTCGGATGAGTAAATTAGAGCCAAAATGGTAGAACATGTCCAAATCTGCACTCCGAACACATTTGGCTAGAACCTCTAAAAATTTCCATAG
The DNA here is from genome assembly GCA_030686995.1 of Artemisia argyi. Classification (NCBI taxonomy): domain Eukaryota; kingdom Viridiplantae; phylum Streptophyta; class Magnoliopsida; order Asterales; family Asteraceae; genus Artemisia; species Artemisia argyi. Next base: position 10,761 of record JARVZY010010909.1, read on the forward strand.
AATCCTCTGTTGCACAAAGAATAAAAGTTGTAGGGGACACTTTAACTTAAATGTACCATGAAAACTAAACCAATGGGACTTGTGAACTCAACTAATCGCCATTTTCGCGGGACTGAATTGTGTAACCTAAAAACTGTTTTGACACTTAAAAAGTATACTAGTAAATTTACAAATGTTATAGAACTTTTAAGACTACAAGACCTATAGATTTTATAAAAACACTTAAAGACTTTTTCAATGATATAAAAACTAAATCATAGCATTTTATGGTTTAGAAGTTGTGATAACTAAACTTATAAAAACTTAACGTTGACAATTAGTAGTATTTGAAACCGTTTGACCACTTTTATATAAAAACCAAAGTGATATGACCCACTATCGAAAAAATAGACTCATTTACCTCTTTATATAATAAATATGACTTAGACATGATTATTTACAGAATACGTGAACTGTTAAAATTGACATAAAATCTTAACCTTGGGTAACTAACCAATAGGGATGGTTAATATTTTTAAAGTTGTAAAAACCAAACTTTAACACTTATTAACATTACACTAGTCATATGTGTTTAGAATCATGGGGCTAAATTAGTTTTGCTAGGTGCTTGATGTGAAGGTTGATGAGGTGCTTAGGGAGAGTCTCACTGTTGAGATTTCATTACTTGATGGGTCGGGTTCTACTATTGAAAAGGTTCGGGTTGAATACGAGTGGAAACTGTAGAGAACTGCAAAAATTCGTATAATTAACTTTGGTTAATTATATAATAATCTCTGTCATCATTTCAATCACCATTTTCATGGGAAAATTTAAATTTTTCTTTATTATATTATTTTAACGCAAAAACGTTATTACATAAATTACAAAATAACGGGACGAGCTCACGACGCGTATTACAAAAGTTAATTACACAATTAACACCACTTGGGCCAAGTATAAACTCAGCCCACACATTCCTTCTCGTCACTGTTCACCAGCCCAACACCAAGGGCCCAACTTTCTTTTTATTTTCAGTTTCTAACCGACCCAGACCCCCTCCAAACGTCCCGTTTTTCTTTCAATTTCAAAACACAACGTATACATATTTTTGTACCTTCTAATTGTCTACCCTCCAAAGAAGTAGGACGCCAAATATTAGCTTCTAAGACGAACGTTTGATACATTTCCGAAACCCAAAGTGTTTGTCCCATTTCCATTTAATCAATCCATATTAGTTTTCACAAAACTCAACCATTTTGATCTGGGTTTGTTTTACACCCATTTTAACGATTTTGTTTGATCATTTATGAGTATTGAGAATATTTATCATCAATGAAATCAAGGTTATATGCTAGAAATCATATTTGTACATTTAAAAATCTAGTCGACATATGTTAAAACACAACTCACCATTTGTTTTCCTTCACTCTCACAATCCTTAAAGTCCTTGTTATACAGTAAAAATCTCAAATAATAACCCAACATCTCTGACACTCAATAGTTAGAACATGTGTGAATGTTTTGAAACTCAATATGAATTCATATGTTGTATATATAAAATGTATAACCTACTACTCTTTCACCACCCCTCACACTCACTCCTTTCTACATTTTTAAGTTCCTCTCAACTCTTAAACAAGTCACAAACGGCCAGGAAGCTTTTCCATTTCATTTGGGTCTCATTCGAAGGTTATGGAGTTTAATATAACTCGTATATTGGTTCTAGCCATTCATGGGATTGTTCCTCTTGTTCTACTCATTCTTGCTCGTCCACTCACCACCCTAGAGGTGTTGTAAGTCATTTTTACATCTCTTGATTTCATTTAAACATCTCATGCATCATATTTGGTCTCATGTCGAACGTATATAATTTTTATATATACATACCTACGTATGAATATGTAGAACACAAAACGTGACTAGCCTCTATTTTGGAAGGCCTAGGAGTCACGTAGCACACATATTTCACGTTCATTTTCATGTTTCAAGCACTATTCGAACTCATATTGAACTTACTAAAATCGGACATAAAACCCAAAACAACTTAGAAATATTTTTAAGTCTTTTACTTATATAAAAACGTCCCAAGCTACCTATGGATTAATCGTATATCTTTAAATATTACTTAACAAGCATACTATATTTTTACACCATCTAATAGACCACCTAGCTAGCTATCATTTTCGTATAAATAACTTGTAGAAATACTCAAGTCTCAACCCTTAAAAATTGCCCATGTGAATCGACCCAAAGGAGATGAAACTGAAAAACCTAGAATTTTTCTAAGTCTTTTTACCCAGAAAACTGCTCCAAATCATGACTAAAATGACCTTGTAAAACTCAATCCGACTTAACAACCACCCATTATTTTTACACAACCTGTTTCTTCTTGCTACAAACTAAGAGTTTCAAGTTTATACTTTGTAATGATAAGCTCGTTTAAACTCTTTAAATTGGCCAAAGTAAAGTGATTAAATCCATTTTCAAAACTAGTTATAAAAAGCTTAATGGACTGAAAAGCCCAATAAGCTGAAAATAAGCACTCCGTATAAGCTAGACCAAAAAGCTCTTTTGATATAATTTTATAACTTTTAAAAATGAGCCTAGGTATAAGCCCAACTTGTCTCAACGCTCACGGATCGTTAAACGCTAACGGGCCTTTAATTTAGCTCGTTAAAGCCCATTTATTGAAAAATAAGCTATTTTTACAAATAAGTAGTTGAAATAAGTTTTAATAAGCTTCAATAAGCTCCAGAAAATTTAATATAATTTTTCTCATAATTTTTGTAACTTTGGACTAAAAATGTAACGCATTTTCACGTTAGAGGACTAAAACTGCCAAACCATTAAAAGTTGGACTGAAACTGTCAAAATAGAAAGTTTAGGATAAAAATTAATATTATTTAATATTCCAAGCTCAGATTGTAATATTGGACATGTAGTGGACTATAAATGAAAATTATTATATAAAAGGACTAACGGTGTAATAATAACGCCGTTAGTATAAAAAGGGTAAAAACTGGAAAAGGACAAGGACCCACATATTATATTTGACATTTTTATTTTACGTCACCCCATCACGTCATATGCATTTTCATTACATTTTGTTTTTACGTTAATAATATATATAACGATATTTTAACTAATTATCTTTACGTATTATTATCATCATTGTTAAATAAGGAAAACTTAAGAAATAATAGCATATCTCGTCATACTATTATAAACATGACATTTTCATTCGCATATCATCTTTTCATCATAACGATTAATCGTTATTCATTTACCAAATAGTATTTGGTTAGATTCTCAGATAAATTTATTTATCAGGTTCCGTATTAAAGACGTTTCCATAATCATTCTCATAATCTCATCCGACTTTACTTTTCATCATTCCCGTATCAATCAAGGTGAGTCATAGCCCCATTTCTAATACTTGTTTTTTTAACTCATTGGGGGAGATACATGCTTACATATACTTTGATAATTTTATAAGTATATGAATAAATTACATGATTCAAATCAATTTCCTTATTAATAGATACCTGATGAAGTTTATGACTTAAGATGTGATAAATATATGTTACTGGCGAATTACTTAACTGAAATACTGATACTCAGATGATAATGTTTCCAAAGTGATTATTGTGGCATGATACTTGACTATATTATAACATCCTGAATGATTCCATTATCTCTATATGATATTTCTATGTTCAACAAAAATAATTGCTAGGAAGAGCACAAATACTCTAGTTACATCATTACCTTGATATTGCCTAAGTTACCTTCATCGCCATAAAGTCCCTCAATCATGAGCCATTAATCACTTGTATGTGAGCGCGAATATAGTGAACAGCTTCGAAACCTGTTAAGGATTTACCTCCTATCCCACTAATACTTGACGGAATGCCATTATGCATATGGTTAGTCGTCTTAGTCGTGATACACTATATTCGAATAAAAATAGGAATTGGCAAATCACCTATTATAAGAGGGAAATATTATCATTGACTTGATAATCACCTCTTTTGCGTTTCATGAGACTTGGGGCAATATCCATAAGAAAATGTATGTTTTCAACATATATTTAGATACAACTGTATAGGTATTTTACCAGACTTGAATTATAAATCTCATTAAATTAGCATCATGAGTTTCCATCTCATGTCAGGATTATTGATCCCTTATTTGAATTTGATTGAATATCTATGTGATTTATCTGTGATTATAGTCAACATCACTCAATACTAGTTCTATCACTGTTAGTATTTATTACAATTATTACTAAAGATTCTTGAAATCTATTGAAATAAATGTTTTTTCATAAAACTCTATGAACTCACCAACCTTTGTGTTGACACTTTTACGCATGTGTATCTCAGGTAATTTAACGGAGCAGGACAAGACACGGAGCGGGCATTTATTACTCTGATAAATTAAAATGGTGTAAAAATCAATTATGTCATTCTCTCAAGCCTTTATATCTTTTAATAAGATTCTAAATCAAATGATTTATCTTTTATCAAAAATATTATTTGAATGACAAATAACTTTCAAAACGCTCCTTTTAAGCCGTTTTATGAGATTATAACTTCGATCCTCCCCGTAACACCCAAATTACTTTTCCGCTGCTACAAACTTAAATTTAGGGGTGTTACAGAAACTACCTCTGTGTGATACGTGTAAGCTTTTTGGCCATACTCTGGATAACTGTCCTAAGTTTGTTCGCCCTCCAACTCAGCCTACGCATAAAGATAGTGATGGTTTCCAACCTGTCAATAATAAACATAAGGATAAGAGTGGAAGCCAAAGTGCACCGTGTAAATGAGGATTTACTAAACCGACTATTAGGTTCTACTATTGAAAAGGTTCGGGTCGAATATGATTGGAAACCACATCTGTGTGATACATGTAAGCTTTTTGGCCATACCCTGGATAACTATCCTAAGTTTGTTCCCCCTCTAACTTGGCCTACACATAAGGATAGTGATTGTTTCTAACCGGCCAATAATAAACAAATGGATAAGAGTGGAAGCCAAAGTACACCGGGTAAAGGAGGATTTACTAAACCAACTGTTGGTCCTAAGTTTCATTATCAACCTAAAGCACCTCCTCTTGAGCCCAAGAAGGTAGATGTTACAAAGAAGAAGGCCACTGAACGGCAAGTATGAGTGGGATGAAGAGTGCTACATCGAATCCTTTTGATGCCCTTAATATGATCGATACTGATGAATGTGGCATTCCTACTAATGTCGTGGATATGGAAGCTAAGGAGGTTGGTCCTCTTCCTATTGTTGAGAAAATTTGGAAGCTTGAAAAGCTAACTATTGATGAGAAAGCTACTCTTGTGGATGATGATGGTCATCCTCTTAAAAAAGGTTGATTATCTGGTTAATAAAAAGGAAGCTAAGGCGCATGTGTTTTAAAAGACTGGTAATATATCATAAGAACCTCTTGTGAGTGTTGTGAAGAGAAGGTGTTGGTTGCGCTAGTAAGCCTAGTTCTTCCTTTTCTCTGTCTACTTCTTCTACTAAGAGGGTTAACCGATTGTCTAAGGTGGGAGAGATAGTTGATTCCGACAGTGATGAAGAGGAGGTTGTTAACACTTTTAATGAGTCAGTGAACTTGTTTGATAATCCTATGGCTAAATTCCCCTCATCGAAAGGTGGTGGATATAAGCTTGCAGATGATTACGATGACTACGCGGATCAGATTACGATCTTCTAGGGCAATTGGATGCTTTCTATGACATGTATGATATTAAACTCTAAGGTCTTGCTAGGAAGTAATTTTTGTTTTTGTAGGAGCCTACTGTTGTCTTATGAGTATTGGTTTATTTTCTTGTTTAGAGAATATAAAGTCTCTTGTTATGTAAGCTTTTCCACCTATGTAATGGGCTGAGATATGGGATTTTATCCATATCCGTTGTACTTAAACGGTTTTTGGAGTAATATATCTACCGGGTCTTTGACCTTTTACCCAATAAAAAGTATATAAACACTTTCATTAAAACTTATTTTGTGCGTTTTCACTATATATATAAACCAAAGACTCGCTTATTAAATTTTTAGGTCACTCTTAATAATTCCGCAGCTCGCTCATTATTTGCTTAACATTGGTAGGTGATCCTATGGTCAATTTTCACACAAGGCAATATGGTCAGTTTTCTTCCTTCCCATTTCCTCGCAATCCATTAGGCTAGTGTCCTATGGTCAATTCTTCTAGCCTACTAACTAAACTGGGGGCTTATTCCAATTTAAGCTAGCTTAACAGATACTACCGCATTTCAAAACTACCGAAACAAGAGGTTCTCAAGATAAACTAAGCATGCACACACGTAAAAGCATTTAAGAAAAGTACGGAAACATGATTAAAACAATATAGGAATCATAACTAGGCTAGCACCAAAGGTGCTTAGCCGATCATATTAAATTCAACACTCGAAGTAATGTTAACAAAAGCCATGAATTCGAAATGTAAAAGAAATGATGAAATGCTAAAACTTATGGTGATTGAGGTGTGATTTCTCCCTTGGAAAGGCTCCGTATGCTACTGTAGAAGGGCCTCCTAAAAGCTCCCAACGATCTCTGACTTTGTGTATGAGAAAGTGGTATATCAAAGTGCAGAAATTAGGGTTGTATTTATAGGCCTGTCGAGAGTTACGGTGTAACTCAGAAATGTGTTACGCCGTAACTAGTTTAATCTTATCCAGATCTGAAGGTTACTGCATAATTGATGAAATGTTACGCCGTAACAATGATATTAGGGTTCTGTCTACGTCGTAATCTTCATGTGCGTTACGCCGTGGATAATTTCTCGGATCTCAGATTACTCTCATAGTCTTCATTACGTAGTAATCCAATGATGTGTTACTCCGTAAGTTAATTCTTGATCTAGGACTATTCTCGTACTCGTTGCTACGCCGTAAATCCAGAGTTGTGTTATGGCGTAGTCTTCATATCTAAGGATTCATAAGACTTGTATTTGTTACGGCGTAAACCATGCAATTGGTTATGCCGTAAACTCCTGATCATCGTTGACTTGGTCTTCTCATTTGAAATCCTAGCTACGGCGTAGTTGAGAGATGAAGTTACGCTGTAGCTTCTTCCAGGATACTTGGATTTGTCTATCTTTGCATGTACTTTCCAATTTCCTCATCTCTTTCGCTCCTATGCTCACTTGTAACCTGGATACAAAATATAAAGGAATCAAAGTATATATCGACATAATCAGTAATATAAATGAGCATAATATGGGGAAATTGACACTTAAATATCAAGATTATTTGATGTCATCAAATATCCCCCCACTTGAACTCGACTTGCCCTCAAGTAGACCTTATTAGAAGTATTCTCAAAAAGATATCCCCCAATATTACTTAGGGAATATGAATTTAAAAACATCCTATGCTAGAATTTCTCAAAGCCGAACACCTCACGAAAAGGGGAACAAACACTCACTCTCTCTATATTCTAAGTGTCAATTTTCGGGGTGATCACTCATTGCTCAGTCATAGTATGTATTCTATCATAGGCTTGGTAGTTACACAAAACTCCCCCACTAGAGCTAAGGTCGGAACAACCCTCGAAGGCAACATTGGGTGAACACTTATAAGGTTAAGGGTGTAGTGTCGTTACTAAGATGCTACGGCGAAAGCGACAAAGGCAATGATACATGACCGGAACGTCGGGTAAGACACCAAGACCTGCTCGATTCCTTCACCTAAGCATGATTCCCGACTAAAGGTTAGGAATAGACATGGGATTTCACATAATGGGTGTAAAATGAAAAGTAACAAGCAAATAGTCTAAACCTACAACTAAGTCATCACCATTTACCATTCGCCAAAGGTCTAAATTTTGAAACGCAAGAACTGGATCATAACAAGTAAATGTGCCATTAGAGGACGTCTTTATGGGCACAAAACTTGGTCTTCATGTTGGTGTAGAAACAATTACCAACTCATATCTTCAAATGTGACCGAAGTGGCCTCTTCGATACCAAATCTTGATGAGCTCATAATCAGGGTGCTATACATTGGTGCACCACATATACAACTATCTGCAAACAGAAATTCACATTTTTTTTTAAATAGAAATAAATAATATGTACATCCCCCCCACTTGAGATGAACAATATATGAGGTCTTGGGGGGCCTTCAAATGATCTTCAATGCTGTGTCTTCGATGTAGGTGTGATTCCCGAATTCTTCCACTTAGACCTCGAACTAGGGCAAACAATGACTTCCCAATCATAAACTAGACTACACGGTAGGCTAAGGTGTAATGGTGTATCGAAACAATATATATGGGTGAGAAACGAAAGGAATGGCTCCAAAAGGGTGTACTAGGGGTATCTTACACTAAAAATAAGTGCAACAAAAAGGGTTTACACGGGGGTCGAGAAGTCGAGGTGACTAATCGATAAACGCACACGTATAAGGCTATTTGGGTGATAATCCTAAAACATTGCCTTCTAAAACTGTCCCTTCCAAATGTGACTAGCACATTAATCGTTAATGGTCTCAAAATGAAGTAAAAGCCAAGTTCTAAAGTCTACAAAACTACCGGCACACTCAATATTTAGGTGGATTTGGGTAAAAAGGGTGAAACTGAATAGGCTAAACCTCGCCATATTAATTCAAGGGTTAAATGCGCTTGGCTAAGGTGTATTCTAGTTTGGTTAAGAAAAACATGTCAAAAGATTAAAAATGGCAAAATTTTTTAAAATAAACTAGAAAAATGAGGGCAAAATAAAGTTCAAGGCAATTCTTCTCCCGTCCCCCCACTTGAAATGTACAAAGTCCCTTTTGTACAAAAAATGAAGTAAATGTGAAGAGAAGGTAGAATTAGAGCGAGAACTTCCCTGAAATTTGCTCCAAAAATGAAATAAAGATCACGAGAAATCTGCATGCCTTCAACTAGCCTCCATGAGCAAACTCCGTTTCCCTGAAATCACGTCACTACCACAAGCATAAATCTATTAAAACAAAAACAAAAACAAAGAAAATCCTAACTCACTTTCATAGGAATCATGGTTGCATTTAGCATATGCAACAAGCCTTTTAAACCACTTGGTGTCCCAAGTGGACGAGTTTAGTCTCGTGAGGGTTTTCAGGGAACACACCCACAAAGTTCATTTAGGTACTAATACAAGTTTAATATGTTTAAAAATATTTTAAGGATTACACCTAAGAGAGGTGTTACGACGTAGTTATGGAATTGAGCTACGCCGTAGTCAGTGTAAACATGGAGTGATTAGCTACGTAAGGATGGTTATGGCGTAGTCATAAGACTGCGTTACGTTGTAACTGCTGATCTGAGAGCATCGGTTTCTGTAGTAAACATATTCTCTCGCATCCCAAGCTCCAATTCCTTCAAATATACAAAACAAACATACAAACCAACAAAAATAAAGAAAATGAAAGGATAATACGGGTTGTCTCCCGTAATAGCACTTTTGCTTATTAACGAGTCTTTAAGTTGGACTCACTCCCACGGGTTACCAATGGCTATTTGTCATTTTTTGGACATGACAATCTCCACGTTGTATCCATTCGATGAGCCTTGCGTCGTTTTTATATTCTTCACCAAGCATTAAGCAATCATTATAGATCCCTTTTACCGTTTGGTATTGGTAGATGTACCCATTAGCTTTATCTTCATCGCTTAATTCCATAAGTGGTCGCATATGACTTAACTGTTTTGCATTCAAATGCTTAAAGTTTCGTACCATTCTAGGCATTTTGAAGATTGTTTTGTCCTTTCCATGATGTAACCACACTATCCCCATTTTCGCATCAATTTCCAATCCCGATATAACCTTAAAGGGATTTTCTAATATCACTCCCGTCAATCCATCTTCAATAAATTCACTGATATCATCTAATACCACGAAATCCACAAAAAAAGTATGTATCCCGATGAATACATGAACATTCGTGGCAATACCTAGAAAATTATTTCCCTTGTATTCCAATTCCTTTACCATTACTTGATTGTAACATTCTTTGGAAATGATATTGACCGGAGAGTTAGTGTCGATAGAAGGATGAGAATCCATGTATCCTATTTTGCAAGAAAGCTGAAGGTTATAAGGATTCCTATGGTGTATTCTTGTTCCTATTCCAAAGAACATGGGTCGTCCTCTTTCCAAAGGAACCTTGGGTTGCTCATCCATTAACGGTACCACGTCCACCTCGTTTTGAAAATCTTCCAAACCAACTCCCAAAGCATCATTGTTCTCCTCAAAGTCAACAAAAACATCAAAGTCTTCACCGGATGAAATGTCGTTATGTTCTTGAGAAACACTAGGAGTGGTGTCGGCCAAAAATGCATCCAATTAGTCTCCATAATCACCTTCTTCTTGAACCTGATTCATCATACAAACTTTTTTGGGAAAAGTCACAATGTCATTAGCCTTAAAAGTTAGAACTTCCCCATTTACTTCAATAGTCATTTTCCTCGCAAAAACATCTACCTTGGCATGGGCAGTGGTAAGCATAGGCCTTCCTAAAATGATAGGGATTTTATCATCTTCAGTAATTTCAAGAATAACAAAATCAACTGGAAAAACAGACCTATCAACTTTTACTAAAACTTTTTCCACAATTCCCTTAGGAGATTGCATGGACTTATCAGCCATTTCTATGTCCATCTTGATAGGTCGAAGGCTACCAACACCTAAACATAAGAACATGGAATATGGCATAATGCTTATACTAGCTCCTAAATCAGCTAAAGCATTATTAATCTCAAGTTTACCAATTAGACAAGGGAGAGTAAAGCTTCCTGGGTCTTTTTCTTTTGGTGGGAGTTCGTTTCTTAGACCCGCTGAACATCTAGCGTTGAGTTTAACTGATGCCACCTCCTCCAAGCTTTCTTTTTGATTGATGAGATCCTGCACAAATTGCACTTTGTTAGAATTATCCTTAATAGATTCAATTAAAGGTAGATTAACAGGAAGGGCTCCCAAATCATCAAGAAATAGCTTTTCTTTGCATATTCTTGATTTAACTTTTTTCGGAGAATGTTTTTGGCTCACTAATAGTCTCCATTGCAACGCCTGTAGTAATTGTGTTGACAATTTCTTCAATTACTGCAGAATTGTGCAAGCCATTTTTAATAGCGAAACTACATTCGTCAACCGTTTTCCCCAGGTTGGTGATTCTTTTATTGTGAGCTTTAAGGGACGCCATTGTATTCTCAATAAATGTCTTCATCATAGCTTCCTTACTTTCTTGTCTCTTTGTGGTTTCTTCAATATATTGCGAGACTAATTCTTCTATTCCAACCTTTGTTGTGCCCATCATGCTCTTAACTTCTTTCTTCCTTTGTTCCTTTTCCATCCTATTTCGTTCATCCCTTTTCCAAGAATGTGGTGTTGATTATCAAGCAATTGGCGATTATAGTTATCAAGACCTCTGTAGAATATGTAAACCATCTGGTGTTTGTTAAGGTCATGTGTCGGGCATCAGTAAAGGAGTTCATTGTACCTTTCCCAGGCTTGATAAAGTGCTTCTTCCTTTATTTGCATGAATCGATGGATGCTACGAAGTAACTCAGCCATTCAAGTTGGTGGACAAAATTGTTTCACAAAGGCTCTTCATTATCCCAAGATTGTTTTGATTCAGATGGTAACCTATGAAACCATCTCCTTGCTATTCCCGCTAAAGATATCGGGAATACCTTCAGTCTCAACGAATACCTATTAGGGATGTTGAAAAGACTACAAAGATGTAGGACCTCTTCCACATGTTCTTGTACATCCTGATCATCATTCCCTGAGAATTGTTTATTATTTAGTTCTTGGATGAGCAGGCTTGGAATAGAATACCCATTTTGATTGGGTGTTGTATCAAAAGTCCTCTAGCAGCTCTCGTTAGTTTTGCCTAAGTATTGGTTCATTGTGATCCCCTCAATGTCATGCTCACCATATGTCTCTGATTCTAACTCAGAAGGCTCGGACTCGTAAAATGAGAAGATATTATGAATTGGCAAGGGGGAATTGTTCCTCTTTGCTCGAAACTATCCTTCCGGATTGTCAAATAGTGTAACCAAAAATGGTTTTGAGCTCCTATTCTTGTATCCTGACATACTAAATAATTAGAAAAAAAAAAAGAAAATAAATAAAATTAGACTTAAAATAATAAATCCTAAAATAGCACCCTGACAACGACGCCAAAAACTTGATGCAGGATTTCTGACCAGGTTGTACTATTTATAAAGTCTCATTTCTACCCTAGGTCTACCTTATGCACTAACGGACAGAGAATCCGGTCGTGTGTAGGCCAGTAATGGTAACTCCGAGGTCGTTCTAAGAGCTATGTGGTGCGGATTATATCTAAGTCTAATGTCACTAATAAAAAGAGAATTGATTGATTGATTGATTAAACTAAATGAAATGGAAAACAAAAGCACTTAAAGTAAAGTTTGTGAGCAATAGGAGAGAAATGTGCTAACCTAATTACTCTTCCTATATCACTTATGGTCATGTTCCCTATTAAACTAATCTCATGCTTTAGGTGAGGCGGACATATATTACTAGGTACATATGGTCAAGTTCCCTAGCCTATCTCCCCCGAATCCTGTCAGGAACCACAAGTACTACCCCATGCTAGTGAGCCGACGTACGGTAGACGGGTTTGAGTCATTAAGTGCCACTACATGCTAGACTTATCTTTAATGGCCCGTTGTCACGATCATAGGCCATTTCTATAACTTCTGAAATTCATCAAACATCGGTAGGTGATCCTATGGTCAATTCGCACACAAGGCAGTATGGTCAATTTTCATCCCTCCCATTTCCTCGCAATCCATCAGGCTAGTGTCCTATGGTCAATTCTTCTAGCCTACTAACTAAACTGGGGGCTTATTCCAATTTAAGCTAGCGTAACAGATACTACCGCATCTCAAAACTACCAAAACAAGAGGTTCTCAAGATAAACTAAGCATGCACATACGTAAAAGCATTTAAGAAAAGTACGAAAACATGATTAAAACAATATAGGAATCATAACTAGGCTAGCACCAAAGGTGCTTAGCCGATCATATTAAATTCAAAACTTGAAGTAATGTTTACAAAAGCCATGAATTTGAAATGTAAATGAAGTGATGAAATGCTAAAACTTATGGTGATTGAGGTGTGATTTCTCCCTTGGAAAGGCTTCGTATGTTGTCGTAGAAGGGCCTCCTAAAAGCTCCCAACGATCTCTGACTTTGTGTGTGAGAAAGTGGTATATCAAAATGCGGAAATTAGGGTTGTATTTATAGGCCCGTCGAGAGTTACGACGTAACTCAAAAATGTGTTACGCCGTAACTAGTGTAATCTTATCCAGATCTGAAGGTTACGGCGTAATTGATGAAATGTTACGCCATAACAATGATATCAGGGTTCTGTCTACGTCATAATCTTCATGTGCGTTACGCCGTAGATAATTTCTCGGATCTTAGAGTACTCACATGGTCTTCATTACGTCGTAATCCAATGATGTGTTACGCCGTAAGTTAATTCTTGATCTAGGACTATTCTCGTACTCGTTGCTACGCCGTAAATCCAGAGTTGTGTTTCGGCATAGTCTTCAGATTTGAGGATTTATAAGACTTGTATTTGCTACGGTGTAAACAATGCAATTGGTTACGCCGTAAACTCTTGATCATCGTTACCTTGGTCTTCTCAGTTGAAATCCTAGCTACGGCGTAGTTAAGAGATGAAGTTACGCCGTAGCTTCTTCCAGCATACTTGGATTTGTCTATCTTTGCACGTACTTTCCAATTTCCTCGTCTCTTTAGCTCCTATGCTCACTTGTAACCTGGATACAAAATATAAAGGAGTCAAATTATATATCCACATAATATGTAACCTAAATAAGCATAATAGGGGGAAATTGACACTTAAATATCCGGATTATTTGATGTCATCATTTATATATTTCCGGCAAGAGCTTTTCTAAAAAACAACTTGTAGCAGATTTAAATAGTTACTATAAATGATCAAACTAAGTTTATGGTGTGTTTTAGGAACTTCAAGTAAAATTTGTAGGCTTCTGGTTAGTTTGACCACCAATGACCGCTAGTGATCGTCAGTGACCATAGTTGACCTATTTATTTGACCCATTTACATAAATTTGCAAGGTTAGTTGCCCTGTAACGCCTAGACGGCGATTAATCGGCCTTGTAGACTTTTTTTTATTTTTTTTTCAACACTGCTATTTTATAAACTCCTTTCGGGAGATACATGTTAAACTTTTTACTATGGACAGTTATTTACAAACTTTATGCTTATCTAAATTTATTATTCCTAAGTACACCTATTGCCATAAAGTCCTTGTTTATCGTGAACCATTAATTACTTAAGTGTAAGTGCAAATATTGTGAATAGGCCTACGGGATTGACAAATCCTGTTTGGTTAGTCAGTTGATAACCAGACGCACTATATTTAAGTTTGGAGGTATATGGCAACATACCTATTAAGGCAAATTATTATATCAATTTTATTGATACTTTGTTAACGCATTGGTTTCATCAGCTTAGTGCAATAATAAATGTTTTATAAACCTATGAATTCACTCAACCATTGTGTTGAATTTTTAACATGTTTTATCTCAGGTTCTTAAGGTATAAGCACGCAATGAAGGCGCACGGAAATTTGGAAGACAATGCATCTTTATCATTCGATAAACTTAAAAACATTTATGTTGTATTTTTTTATATTGTATAAACTTATGGGACCTCTTTTGTAATAAACTCTGGTATTTTGTATTAATCGACTGATAATTTATTTTTAAAACATATCATTTAGAGTCATTTTGTGTAACTTGTACTGTGAATTATGAAGTAATATCCCAGTGACACTATTTTCCTCTGCGATATTTTAGGGGTGTTACAGTTACTTAAGCTCATACGAGGGTAAATGCTTTTTAATGTGTATCACATTAATTGCAGGAGATATCATTTACTCCATTACAGATTATGGAGAGAATTAGGGTTTCTAAAAGGTATTCTACATATGTGTCAAGCATTCAATGGATTGGTAAACAATGTATTAAATTTTCTACTTTAGGTAGGGATAAACTCTTATTTTGGAAACAATGGTGACAACTATTGTACCTTTTTAGCAACTCTTGGAAAAGTGTCGAACTTGCATTATCTACTTTTGATTTTAGGGGTTTCCAATCTCTTAATTTTGAATAATTAGATTTTTTTCGAAGTATCTTTGATTCAGAGAAAACAAACATTTCTCTGTAAGGTATTGTTAAACTTCACTGACCTGAACATCTTCTATTGGTTTTTTAGACTTTAGTTACTGAACCGCCACATAGCTAACGTGAATGACTTTTTGTCTTCAAAGAAATCTGAAGATGTTTATGCTAAGTATTCACTCAATGACTAGTTGTAAGACTTCAGTTATTTTATGTTCAAATCTAATCAGATACCATTGGACTTAGAATTGAAACAAGAAAATCTTAATCAAACATAGCCCTTCCCAAAAACATCTGAGAAAACCTCATCCATCTACCTATACGCATACGTGTTGAGTCACCTACCATTACTTAAACTCCTCTTAATATTCTATCTATTCATAAGTTATTTTTGTTAGATAGACCTAATAGTGGGTTAGGGTACATTAGGTTTAGGGTTTGGTTTATGTTATATTTTATATCAGTTTTCTCATTATTTGTCGGTATATTCATTGCGTAATAAGTCTAGTACTTTTGCTAACTTTTTAAAATGTTGAACTTAGTTTAATTTTGAATTTAAAGATTTTCAGTATGACCACAGTGGTGAGTTTGATAACACCATTTTTCATCAATTATTTACCAAACACGGCATCCATACACGTTTCTCGTGTCCCCGTACATCTCACCATAACGGTAAATCCGAATGTATGTTTCAGAGAATAACAACCTTGTCCGTACCTTACTTTTCCAGGCCCATCTTCCACCTCATTTCTGGGTTGAAGCCCTTCACATGGCCACTTACCTCTTGAATATTTTACCATCTACGACCATAAAGGATGACACACCTCACTTCGCCTATATAATACAAAACCCCACTACATGTCTTTACGTGTCTTTGGTTGTCTGTGTTATGCCTACATTTACACCAATCATAAACTTGAACCACACTACACTGTATGTATTTTTCTTAACTACCCATAAAATTAGCGCGAATTTCATTGCCTTAACCTTTCCACCAACAAAATCATCATTTCTAGTAATGTCACCTTTGTTGAGACCATTTTTCCATTCTGGTATGACACACCTATGATGCCCCTTTCTACATCTTTCTCTATACTGCTCTAAACCTTATCGCTCGCCAAATTCTACAACTAACAACTCCTATTCAAAATCCCACCGGCCCAACCACCACACCGGTTCATACTGGCCCAACCACCACACCGGTTCTTACAGGCCCAACACCACTTGTCCCGCCCACCTGCCCAACTCCCCTCTCTCACACCAGCAGCCCACTCTCCACACCGGCTACTCTCGGACCAACTACTCCTATCCACCCTACCGGCCTAACTCTTATCCCTCCTGCTACTAGCCCAAACCCTATTCCACATACGACCAACCCACCCAACACACCGATTACTACCGCCCCTACACCACCTATACAGCTCTCAACCCATATTCCTCCTACCTCACCGATTCCTTGTCCAAACCCAACCTCAACTTACCCTATGGTCACATGTTTTCATTATAATTATCATTTGTCAACCATTTCTCCCATTCCAAAATCCTACATAATTGCCATCAAAGATCCTAATTGGCAACTAGCTATGCTTGATGAATATAATGCTTTAATTAAAAATAATACTTGGGTTTTTGTGCATGACCATCTAACATGAACATTGCTCGTTCTATGTGATGCTTTAAGCAAATTTATGATCTTCCAAGGGAATTGGATGCTCTTAATGCCATTTATGGTTTTAATCTCCAAGGTCGTAGGAAGTAGTTTATCTTTTGTCAGAGTCACTACTATCATGTGAGTAATGGTTTGTTTTCTTGTTTTGAAAATAGGAAGTATCTTGTTATGTAAGCTTTTCGCCTATGTAACGGGCTGAGATATGGGATTCACCCATATCCGTTGTACTTAAACGTTTTTTGGAGTAATATATTTACCGGGTCGTTGACCTTTTACCCAACAAAAAAAAAAAAAAAAAAAAAAAAAAAAAAGTGGTGCTTTAAGCACAAGCATTTTGCAGATGGATCTTTAAGTAGGTGCAAAGCTCATCTTATAGCTAATGGGAATAGTCGATATCTTGGTGTTGACTACGATGAGACATTCAACCCGGTTGTTAAGGCAGCTACTATTCGCACCATTTTCAATCTGGTTGTTTCTTGGCATAAGCATGTTCATCAACTTGATGTCAAGAATGGTTTTCTGCATAGTACACTCTCTGAGATATTCTATATGCATCAACCTCCTGGTTTTCGGGATCCTCAGTGTCCCGATCACGTTTGTCTCTTACAGCGACCGTTATATGGCCTCAAGCAAGCACCTCGTGCATGATTTCAGCGTTTTGCGACTTATGCTACTCATTTTGGTTTTTCTCACGACATATGTTATTCGTCCTTGTTCATTTATAAACAGGGACCTAATGTTGCTTACTTATTACTTTATGTAGATGATATTGTGAATAGTTTCTTATAGAACATTTTTACAGAGGATTATAGCCTCTTTACATCAGGAGGTTCCTATGACTGATTTAATGCCGCTGAACTATTTTCTGGGCATATATGTCACCCGCACCACCAAGGGGATGTTTCTTTGCCAGAAAAAGTATGCAGAAGAGGTTCTTGAGCGCGTTGGTATGTGTAATTGTCATGCATACCGGACTCCCATTGATACGGAGTCCAAGTTGGTGGCTTATGGTACTCTAGTTTCTAATCCAACCCTTTACAGGAGCCTTTCTGAAGCTATACAGTATCGCGCCTCCACTAGACCAGATTTGTCTTATGCGATTGAACAGGTTTGTCTCTATATGCACGATGCTCGGGAGCCTCGTCTTGCTTCTTTTAAGAGGATCTTACGTTATGTTCGTGGCACTTTGGATTATGGTCTTCAGCTATATTCTTCCTTGAAATCTTCTCCGGTTGCCTACTCGGATGTTGGTTGGGCAAGTTGCCTAACTACTCATCGTTATACTTCAGGTTATTGTATTTCCTTGGCAACAATTAATTGTCTTCATCATCTAAGAGGCAGTGCACTAAGTCTCGTTCTATTGTTGAGGCTTACTACCGTGGTGTTGCCAATACAGTGGCTGAGACGTCCTGGCTGCCGAATCTTCTTTGAGAGCCTCACCCTCCTCTACATACTGCCACTCTTGTTTATTGTGAAAATATCAATGTGGTTTATTTATCTTCCAATCGTGTGCAACGTCAACGCACAAAGCATATCGAGATTGACATTCACTTTGTTCGGGATCAGGTTGCTACATGATAGGTTCGCATATTGGATTTTCCTTCACGCTATCAGTATGCCGATATTTTCACTAAGGGACTTCCGTCCCCTCTGTTTGATGAATTTCGGACCAATTTGAGCATTCTTCATCCTCCTGCTCCAACTGCGGGGGGTTGTTAGTGAACTATTATTGAGTGTGTAGCATAATTTGTAATTGGCCAATAGCTCTAGCTTTTAGTATGTTGCATTTGTAATATATTGTAAACACTCTCTTTATTCTGTCATTAAATAACCCCTATTTATATATGGTATCGGAGCTTTAGGTTTGACCCACCATAAAATAGTCGTCATCCGGTCATTGGCAACTCGCCAATGATTCGGAGGGAACCCGATCTATTTACTTTCTTTCACTTTATATTTTCGTCGTAGTTTTTTTTTTTTTCTTTTTTTTTTCTTTTATCGAATCCAAATCAAAGGCCCTATAGAACACAAAAACTCTAGCCGTTATCACACATCTCATATTATGTTATTTAGCCATCAATCAACAAAACTTTTTTTTACCGCCGGAGATCATTGTCATTTTTCGCAAATAGTTGGTGGCAAAATTGCCGCTGCTACCTAAAAGGCTAAGCAAGTCATGACATAAAAAGAAGTCACGTAAAGGAGTAAGCCGCGAGAAAATAAATAACTATACCACAAAATACAATTATGTTTCCGTTCAAACAAACAAAAAATAAGATGATTAAAAAAATGGCTTTTAGCATATGTGCCAGTTTGTATATTCGAAAACTCCCGTTCAAAGTGTGGGAGAGTGTAAGATAGATTAGATGGCACAAACCTAATAGTTGGTTTGGGTCCATTAGGTCTAGAGTTTGGTTTATGTTAGCTTGTTGTCAAATTTATGTTATATTATAAATAAACATGCTACTTATGTAATTAAGAAAACATTCCATCAATATTATTCTCTATTCTTTTACAATTTCGTATAATCAAATATGTGGAATAAGAATTTGTGGCGTTTATATATGCAGGGACTGAAGAGAACATTAATTTCCGAATGAGAACCTATTTCAGTCAAAGTTTCAATTTAATCATGATATATGAACAATGCTTGGAAGGAAAGAATCTGGAAAAGACACAAATGAGAAGATTCCTTAGTTAGCTTCAATCATAAACAAAAATCGTGTCTTGTTGAAAATTTTATACGTATACATACACTTTTCTACATGTAAATACGTACACTTGGAATTTGACAAATTTTCAAACACATTGACGAGTATTTTAAGTGAGATTTTTTAAAAAAACGAAAGAAAATAGTTTAATCGAAATAAGATGATAAGGCATATTTTTTATAGGAAGCCTTCTTGTTTGTTGGGTAGTCCATTAAGTCCTTTGGCCATGTTCTCATTCTATCTTGGTATTAACTTTCGGCCAGAGGCAGAGTGTTTGACGTGTTCCTTGGCGATACCCGTGGCATTATGGGACATGTTGCCCAAAATCACCTTAATTTATCTATTCACGTTTAATTATGGATGTATCATAGCTTTTGAGCTACTGGGCACATTTTAAATGTGAAAGATTGTGCATCACAGAATTGCAATAATCGTTTAGTTGCTTAATAGTACGTTGAAACAATCCCCTTCCATATTAAGGCCGATATCTTGCATGTCTTGGCTAGCTATAGCTTCCCTAAGATTGTCAACGCGTGCGGGAGAACCTAGATATTCGAGGAATTGTTCTAGACTCAACCATGGTGTCCGATTTGCGACAACGATATTTAGACAGAAGAGCACATCTTCATCAAATGTAGCATTGCAAAAGACACTTGGAGCAAAGTCCTTAATTTTAGGTTGACAATTTGACATCACCAATGTTCCTATCTCCAACCTCTCGGATGCCCTCACTTTTGTGGACCTAGTTCACCTTCTAGCGCGGTAAGCTCAATCAACCTTTTGGTCACTTTGGAATTTTTGAAACAGTATGGTCTTCGACGCTAAACGTCAGATCAAGCATCTCATTATCGATCAATGATGTCAAGCTTTCTCCTTTAACTTGAGTTTCTAGTAGAATTAGGAAGTGTCCTCTCAATTGGATTGTGTGGTATGCCTATCTGTGTAACACTTTCTTTGGTAAATGTGGCCGTTGATGTCCATCCACCTTGCAAGGTTATTTTAGATGAAGAAATTAAAGTTTTATCTGATAATAGATTATTCATTGATTTAAAATAAACATATTTTAGACTGATCGGATCATTGGTTCGAAGTTTGTTTGTGTGACCGTGTGTAATCTCTCTTTTCTAGCATGCATCTTGCTAGCTTAGAGAGTTTTCATTGGATTGCCATTAAAAAAATTTATGAGCTTTATAATGGTTTTTGTATTCTATACTAAACTGTTACGCACGTATTTTTTAATCATGTTAGCAACATCTTAAGTAACATTTCATTGTTTATATTATGGTTGAAAATTAATAAATTAGCATGTGTTTTGGTTGTTCTCGGTTTCCCCATATATATGGATGGAAAAATTTTGATTGCGAGGATGAGTTCTTAAGAACTCGAATTCCAAAAGAATCATGAATGCTAAGCAGATATATTTTTTTTAAGCATTCAACATGTATGCGTTTGAAGAGACGCACTCAGGACATCCGTTAATCTAGCTAGTGTAGTGTTGCAAGACGGTTACTCCTTTGTGTGACAACTGTCAAAACAGGGAGTCGTTTTTAAAACCCGCATTACATTAAAAATTATGATTTTGGAATTTTTGAAAAGTTTATTGTGACGAGATGTTTTATGAACGTTGGAATGTGAATTTGATCGTACGTTATTATGAGGATTTGATTATTTATTTATCGTTTGGTTTGATTGTTCGTGATGATTCATTTTGAGATCGTTATTTTGGCACTACATTGACTCCGGCACTAGGTTAACCTAACAATTTTAATTATATTTTTAATATTGGTTTGGATATTATCGCGAGGTTTTGATTATTTTTCGAACGAGTTCGGTTTGAGAAAGTGGTTTGGTTATTTAAGGTTTCGGGTTTGGCCCGTATATTTACATTGGGCTACTTAGCCCACTACACTTTCACTATTATTATTATTAATAATAAAAAGAATTTTTTTTTTAAATTACATAAAAATCGTCCTTGTGGTCCGGTCTTAAGCAACACACAACACCACACCCTCATCACCATTTTTTTACACTCTCTCTCTCTACACTTCATCCCCAACCCCCAAAAACCCTAGCCGCCGTGTCTTTTCCGGCCACCACCACCTTCACCGCCGCTCCCCCATCAAAACCAACACCACCAATCAACTCCTCACATTTTTTACACGCGCCCTAAATCTATTGTTTTCATCTAGTTATCACCACCAATTCGTAATTTCTTGTCGTGGTTTTGAAGATCCTTTCGATTTGGTCTTGGGAATCGAAGGTAGGATGAGCTTTGGCTCGTATTTTGGTTAAAGTCGTGACCTAGGGTCACGGATTTGGTTTCTTTTCATGTTTTTCTTGGATAACAACGCAAGATTTAATTGGGTTTTGATGAAATGGATTAAAGAAAAATGTTTGGTATCCGGGTTTACGTTATTTTCGATGGGTCGAGGTTCAACCGAGAGCTATGGCTCTCGGCTTGGGTTCTTGGTTGTATTATTATGACCATTTGTTGCCTATTGGATCTTTGGTGCTTGTGGTGATGTTTGGTCGACCTTGGTGTCGTTTGGTTTTTCGGCCGACACCCCCAAGGGGGCTGTTTGGGTCGAGTTGGCTCGAACTAGAGCTAGCCGAGACCTAACGGTCTCGGGTGGGACTCCCGTATCTTATTTCGAGTGTCATATTGACCCAGGTTGACTTGGTAACTCAACCCGTAATTGTTTATATTTTCGGTTGTATTGATACTTATCGGACTAGTATTGTTGTTGTCGTGGTTGTGATTTTGACCATGGATTCTTATTGGACTTGAAGTGGTATATTTGGATTACGAGTTATATTGGAGATGTGTTGTCGAATGTGGAACTTGGGGACCGATTGTGAGACGGTCATTAGATGACTGAGATAGGTTAGTTGGGTGCCGTAGTCGGGCCCTCTTGTTGTAGCACGTGGTTATGGGATTGATTTGGACGGAGATGATATATTTATTTTGACTTGATTCTTATATTGGACTTGGACTATGAGCCGAGAGTCATGACTCGGACATGTGACCAAATTCTATGACTCGATAAATATTTAAAAGTCAAACATTAAAAATAATACTCGTAATAATATTATTGAGAATATAATCGTTTATATATGTATATAGACGTGATAAGCGTATATATATATATATATATATATATATATATATATATATATATATATATATATATATATATATATATATATATATATATAAATGCGTATATTAATAATAAAACGATCGCGAGTAAACGTTATAATAATATAACGATAGTTATTATACTATGCAAATAGTGTAATAAATGTCGGAATAGTGTAATAAATCATGTTTTTAATTATTATTTACCCGACTTATTAGTTTTCGCCGTTATTTATAGTTATTATTTAGAAACTTATCGAGTTATACGAATTGTGGTTATTTAAAGTCCAAGTGGGCTTTATTTTGTGACTTTTGTGTTGTCACGGATATATGACGATTAATATAAACGTTTTCTATAGCAAGTGGCTTATTTAATCGACGGATTAGATCGAGTTATTTGATTATATAAAATGAGTATATTAATGGGCATCGTATCCCACGACGCCTATAGGTTGTGGTATATGTTTTAGGGTAATAAATTACTATGTATCTCGTGGAATTTGGCCGATTCGACGATATATATAGGGAATTTATTGGACTACGATATATACCAAATAGAATTCTTTGTGCTATGTGCCGTAGGTTGGGTATAATTTTGGAACGATATATTACGTGAATAAATATGGGAGATTACCAAATCGACGGATTTGATAAGCTTCGATGATTATTTAAATAATATGTTGGGCTAATATTAGACCTATAGTTGGTTTATTATTTCGTTTGTTGTGGCTTTTTGGTTTGAGTTGTGTCGACCCTTCACCCATGTGGATACCAAACGTCGAATTTCAAATTAATATGAAGTTAATTCGAGAAATGGATATTTTGGAAAGTAAAACGGAATACGTTCGGGAATGGGACTATTTGATTTTTGAGGAAATAACTTCTGAACGAGTTTGATATTGTTAGGAAGTGCCGAGTCTGTAGTTTCCGTTACGTGAGTTGCTTGAGTTTGCTTATGTCTTTCTTCTATCGAGTTCTTTTGAGGATTTCTGGACTTGAGGTGAGTCATAGCCCCACTGTTACTCTTGAACTTTGTTTTCAATACTTGGGGTGAGAAACGTCCAAATGTTTTATGTGGACTATTATCGCTTTATTTATTTATTTCAAAACTTGCTATGCTTATAGAACTAGGTAGGATTAAGCGAGGCCTAGTCCCGAACTAGGTAAGCTATTGATTTAGTTGTTGAGCGAGGCCTAGTCCCGAACTAGGTAAGCTGTTGGATTGATTTTAAAGCGAGGCCTAGACCTGAGCTAGGTAAGCTATCGGTTGGATTGATTTGAGCTATAGCGTGCACCTATAGGGTTGATTTGAATTGGTTGGATTATTTTGGTTGGATCATTTTGGTTGAATATTTTGGTTGGATGATTGAGGCCTAGTCTAGCTAGCAAGCGTTTTGCGTATATGTCCACTATATCGAATTATGGACTTAAACCTATGATCTCACCAGCGAAAGCTGACTTTTAGCACGTTTTCTCAGGTAATTAAGTGATGCTCTATGGATGCTTGGGATTGGAGGCTTGGCAATGGCACCGGTTATGGATCTATTTTTCTAAAACTCTGATAACTATTGTGGACCTATGTTTATTTCTTTTGGGCCTTACTTAAGATAATTCTTAGGATAAATGTAAACTTTAAACCCGTGTTGGTTGTGTTTTTCTTATGTTTACTTTATCTCGTTCTTTCATGACTTTGAATGGATACCAATCCCCGTAGCACCCCGAAAGCTTGTTGAGTATTCCGCTGTATCAAATTTTGGGGGTGTCACAGATTTGTATCAGAGCCAAGGTTATAGAGAACTAGGTAAATAGACACCTAAACTATAACCGATTTTTATAGAAAACGATCATCGACCATTGCCCGCCAGCCCGCCAAGCCGAAGCATCATTGTTATTATTGAGGTATATTGAGATGATTATTAGATTTGGGATTCTTGAGATGATTTGAGGATTCGAGGTTTATTGATTTAGTGATATGATGGCATTTTGAGGAATTATATGCGTTTTGAGGAATTATATGGCTTAATTGTTTTACGAATGGTTTTAGTAATGCGGTATTTTAAATCTTTCTTGGTTATATATGATTTGGGATTATATGATGATGTTGATATGGTATTTTGAGTTCGCGGTTTAGTTGTTTTGAAACACTTACACCTACCCTACGCCGTTGTCACAGACTATGGCCTCCC
This sequence comes from Artemisia argyi, assembly GCA_030686995.1. Taxonomy (NCBI): domain Eukaryota; kingdom Viridiplantae; phylum Streptophyta; class Magnoliopsida; order Asterales; family Asteraceae; genus Artemisia; species Artemisia argyi. The sequence goes on from JARVZY010010909.1 coordinate 35,648, forward strand.
GTATGCCCGATGTTGTTGAGGATATTCTTACTGCACCGGTATTTCCAGCACAGTTCACCATGGCTCCTGATGACCCTTACCAGGTTGCCATGCTTTCGGCTACTGTGACACCGACAGGTTCTACTTCAGTACCACCTGTTGCATCTATGCAGGGACCCTCATCTTCTCTAGGGCTCCCTGGTACATCGAGGCAGCTTACACTTCATCAGGCTTTGGCTCGTGTGGCTCCACGTTTTGCCCACCGAGCTACGGCACGTATGTCGGTACGCCCTACTTCACCACCTTTACAGATAGATGCTCACTCTCTTCCGTCAGAGGCGCCACCTGCATCATTGCGTCGTCGTCCTAGATCACCTACCCCTTCACCACATGGTTCACCTGTTAGGAGACGACGATTGATGATGTACTCTTCCGATGAGGAGGAGGAGGAGTACGAGGGTGAGGATGAGGCTGATGACCCTCAGGAGGCTGAGCAGGGTGATGATGATGACCCTGAGGAGGAGGATGACCCTCAGGAGGAGGAGATGCCGGATGATGATGATCTGTTAGTACCGCCAGCTCAGGTTGAGGAGCCTAATTCACCTATACATCCGATTGAACCTGTTTCACCTGATCATCCATTTCTGTTTGATTCACCACCTGGTAGTCCCGTTGAGTCGGATGCACCTTCTGAGGTTTCTGCTGAGCATGCAGAGTTAGGTGAGACTGATAGGATGTGGGCTCAGATTACTGATCTTAGTGAGAGAGTTACACGTATGTCTGAGCGGATTGATATGGTGACCGTTGAGTTCATTGGGGAGTTGAGGATTGACATGGTTACGGCTGAGAGGAGAGTTACTGAGATGAGGAGAGGTTTGATGGAGATTCACGAGCATATTGAGAGTTTACAGCGAGGTTTTATTACAGCTCGAGAGGCCGACCGCAAGTTATGGCAAAGGAATGTCGAGCTGGAGAAGGAGGTGGCTGACCTCAAGAGGGACAGCGACACCCATAGTGTGGAGTTAGGATCATTATGGAGAGATCTTGATGGCTTGAGGCAGGAGTTGAGGAGCCTCCGCCAGCAGCGTGGCTAGATGTTTGAGCTATGTTATCTTGTTGCTTTCCTAACCGAGGAGTGTTCGGTTGGAAAAGCTAGTTATCCTATTTTGATGTATTTTCCGTTGATTACTCGTCTTGTTGGAACGATTATTATCTTTTGTGTTTTCGGTAGTTGGAACGATGTTGGATCTTTATTGTATGGTTGATGGTTATTATTATATGGTATTATGTGGTTTTTGGATATTATGGAAAATGAATTCCTATTCGCCTTATTGATGTATTGTGGTGTACTGTTGATATTCTTTCCATGACTTGGCTTCGTTGATTTAATTCTTGTTGAGCATATGATAAGTTCTATCAGAGACTCACGAACTTGTATGATGTTTCAGATCAATGGCCCCACGACAAAACCCTGTTAGAGCTACCAGAACTGGTCCTGCAACGACTACCCCTGGTCGTCGAGGACGCCGTCCTACTCGAAATGTTGAGACCCCTACTCCTGATAACCTGCACACTACTAACCACAACAACAGGAATCAAAATGTTGATGTTCAGGGAGACAATGATCATGTTCCACTTAATGCACCTACTGTGGATCAAGCAATGATCAATCAACTTGTGGAGCAACGAGTTGCTGAGCTACTAGCTGAGTCAAATCATTCCAACAATTCTGCTGGAACATTTCCACATGTTCGTGCTAATGGATGTAACTACAAGGAGTTTAAGATCTGTGGACCCGTTGAGTTTGGTGGAACTGAAGGAGTGGTCTACTTGGTCAGGTGGATAGAGAAGACTGAGTCAGTATTTAATGTCAGTGGTTGTGCGGAGAATACGAAGGTAAAGTTTGCTTCTTTTACTTTCAAGGATGAAGCTTTAACTTGGTGGAACAATTACCGTAACCCGGTTGGGAGTGATGTGGCTTATGCTATGACTTGGGAGCAATTTAAGTCTTTGCTGATTCAGACTTACTGCCCAAGGAATGAGATTAAGAAGCTGGAGATTGAGTTCTAGAACCATAAGGTTAAAGGTACCGATATGGCAACTTACAATCGCCGTTATCGAGAGTTAGCCTTACTTTGTCCCGATATGGTTAGGACTGAGACTCAAAGGATTGAGAGGTATAACGATGGGTTGCCGGTAGCTATAAGGAACGATGTGATTTCTGCTAAGCCTGCAAACATTCATGAGGCTATCACTATTGCTCAACAATTGATGGACTCGTTGGCATTGGAAGAAGCTGAGAAAGACAAGAATGGAAAGAGGAAGAGGGATGATCACTCTAAGGGTAATGATCGTCGAAACAAACGACAAACAACTACTAGAGCTTATGCTATGGGAGATGGAGACAAGAAGAACTATAATGGAGATGCACCCAAGTGTAACCGATGTTACAAGCATCATTCTGGTCGATGTACTGTGATGTGCAAGAATTGCTCTAAGATGGGACACATGGCTAAGGATTGTAGAGCTCGACCACTTGCTATGGTTCAAGCTACTCCTGAAACTATGAGTAAGGCAAATGTTACTTGCTATGGATATGGAAAGAAGGGACATTATAGGAATGAGTGTAGGGAATCGTGGAACCGAGGAAATCAAGGATCGGGTGGTAATGGGTACAATAATGGAAACCGTGGAACTGGAGGCCGTGGACGACAAGACAATGGGGACCAACGTGTGGAAGCTGGAGCTGCTCATGGAAGAGTGTATGCACTTAGAAACGAGAGAGGAGAAGATCCTAACGTCGTTACTGGTACGTTCCTTCTCAATAATCGTTATGCTTTCATACTATTTGATACTGGTGCCGATAAGAGTTTTGTGTCCACTAAGTTTGCACCCTTACTAGAGAAACCCCCGATGGCCTTAGGAATTGGTTATGATGTAGAGTTAGCTAATGGGAACATAGAGAGGATTAGGACTATCATTTCGCGGTTGCATGTTAAACTTTCAGAATCGTCCTTTCAACATAGATCTTCTACCCGTCACGTTAGGAAGTTTTGATGTCATTATTGGTATGGATTGGTTGTCGAAGTATCGTGCTCATATACTTTGCGATAAGAAAATCGTGCGTGTGCCATACGGCAAGGAGATTCTGAACATACCAGGAGATAGAAAGGATTTGAGAGGCCCATCTAGATTAGCGGTCATATCTTGCACTAAATTGCCGAAGCTAATGGAAAAAGGAAGTTGCCTTTTCTTAGCTCAAATTTCTGAGAAATGAGAGAAGGAGAAGAAGGAAAGGTGCATTGGAGATGTACCTATAGTTCATGATTTTTCGAATGTGTTTCTCGATGATTTGCCGGGAATTCCGCCTACTAGACAAGTGGAATTTCAGATTGAGTTGATACCTGGTGTTGCACCTGTAGCATGAGCGCCTTACCGTCTTGCACCTACTGAATTGGAAGAGTTATCGAAACAATTAGCTGAGTTAGCTGAAAAGGGATTCATAAGACCAAGTTCTTCGCCTTGGGGAGCCCCGGTCTTATTTGTGAAGAAGAAGGATGGATCGTTTCGCATGTGTATTGATTATCGAGAGTTGAACAAGTTAACGGTGAAGAATAGATACCCGTTACCGAGGATCGACGATCTGTTCGATCAGCTTCAAGGATCGAGTGTGTATTCGAAGATCGATTTGAGATCGGGATATCATCAGCTTTGAGTTCGCGAGGAAGATATTCCGAAAACAGCTTTCAGAACCCGTTATGGGCATTACGAGTTTCAGGTGATGCCGTTTGGGTTGACTAACGCACCGGCGGTATTCAAGGACCTCATGAATCGGGTGTGTAAGCCTTACTTAGATAAGTTTGTGATTGTGTTCATTGATGACATTCTAATTTATTCGAAGAGTGAGAAAGAGCACGAGGAGCATCTAAGACTTATCTTAGAATTGCTCAGGAAGGAGAAACTGTATGCCAAGTTTTCGAAATGTGAATTTTGGATTCCGACGGTAGAATTTCTAGGTCATGTGATTGATAGACAAGGAGTTCATGTGGATCCTTATAAGATTGAAGCAATTAAAGATTGGGCTGCACCTACGACCCCAACAGAAGTTCGTCAATTTTTGGGTTTAGCCGGTTATTACCGAAGATTCATTGAGGGATTTTCGAAGATAGCAAAACCGTTGACCAAATTGACTCAAAAAGAGTGTTAAGTATGAATGGGGAGATAAGGAAGAGGAAGCATTTCAGTTACTTAAGGAAATGTTGTGTAGTGCTCCTATCTTGGCGTTACCCGAAGGTAACGAGGACTTCGTCGTCTATTGTGACGCTTCTCATAAAGGTTTAGGAGCTGTGTTAATGCAACGAGAGAAAGTGATAGCTTATGCTTCCCGACAGCTCAAGAAGCACGAGAAGAACTACACCACCCATGATTTGGAGTTAGGTGTTGTGGTTTTTGCTTTGAGGATATGGAGACATTACTTGTATGGAACCAAGTGTGTAGTGTTTACTGACCACAAAAGTCTACAACACATCTTGAATCAAAAAGAGCTCAACATGAGACAACGACGTTGGATTGAGTTGTTAAGCGATTATGATTATGAAATTCGCTACCATCCTGGTAAAGCAAACGTTGTTGCTGATGCTCTTAGTCGAAAGGAGAGAATTCCACCATTACGAGTTAGGTCATTAGGAATGACTATCGCATCGCCATTACCGTCTCAAATATTAGAAGCTCAAACGAAAGCGTTGAAAGCAGAGAATCGACCTGCTGAGAACATATTTGGGATGGCAGAAAATGAGAAGGGATTTGTTAAGCGTTCTGATGGAGTATTATGTTTTGGAGAGCGAAGTTGGGTACCATTGTATGGAAGAATTCGAGAGTTGATTATGCATGAGTCGCATAAGTCAAGATACTCTATTCATCCTGGGTCTGACAAGATGTACCAGGATTTGAAGAAGTTATATTGGTGGCCAAATATGAAGGCAGATATAGCGTTGTATGTTAGTAAGTGTTTGACTTGTTCTAAGGTTAAAGCCGAACATCAAAGACCGTTAGGATTATTGACGCAGCCAGAACTCCCAGTTTGGAAGTGGGAGCGTATCACGATGGACTTTATTACCAAATTACCAAAGACAGCTAGCGGTTGCGACGCTATATGGGTAATTGTGGATCGATTGACTAAGTCTGCTCATTTTCTGGCGATTAGTGAAGATGATAGTGTTGACAAACTTGCGAGATTGTATGTGAAGGAGATTGTTTCTCATCATGGAGTTCCGATATCGATTATTTCTGATCGCGACAGCCGCTTCACGTCAGCATTGTGGCGATCACTTCAAACCACTTTGGGGACGAGACTTGATATGAGTACTGCATATCACCCCCAAACCGATGGTCAAAGTGAGAGAAGTATTCAGACTTTGGAGGATATGCTTCGTGCATGCATAATAGACTTTGGTAAAGGTTGGGAGCAATACCCACCCCTTGCGGAGTTCTCCTACAACAATAGCTACCACACAAGTCTTAAGGCTGCACCATTTGAAGCTTTATATGGTCGTAAATGTCGTTCACCTATTGGTTGGGCAAAAGTTAGAGATAGCCAACTCACAGGCCCTGAGCTTATTTTGGAAACCACTGAGAAAGTAACGCAAATTCGAGATCGACTGCAAGCAGCTAGAGATAGGCAGAAAAGCTACGCCGATCAGAGGCGTAAACCCCTAGAATTCTAGGTTGGAGACAAAGTGATGCTGAAAGTCTCGCCTTGGAAGGGTGTGATACATTTTGGGAAACGTGGGAAACTAAATCCCCGCTACATTGGACCATTTCTTATTTTGGAAAGAATTGGACCCGTAGCTTATCGATTGGAATTGCCAATGGAATTGAATAAAGTTCATGATGTGTTTCATGTTAGCAATCTGAAGAAATGTCTTTCGGAGGAAACGCCAGTTATACCAATCAAGGATATTCGTGTGAATGAGAGTTTAAATTTTGTGGAAGAACCGATTGAGATATTGGATAGAGAGATTAAACGACTTAAGAGAAGTCGCATCCCGCTCATCAAAGTTCGTTGGAATTCGCGGCATGGACCGGAATTCACGTTGGAACGTGAGGATGAGTTTTGAAAGAGATATCCGAAGCTTTTTACTTCGTAGATGGGCTGTTCCGAGAGAAACCCGGGACGGGTTCCTTCTGAGGCTGGGAGGATGTGACAACTGGCAAAATAGGGAGCCGTTTTTAAAACCCGCATTACATTAAAAATTATGATTTTGGAATTTTTGAAAAGTTTATTGTGACGAGATATTTTATGAACGTTGGAATGTGAATTTGATCGTACGTTATTATGAGGATTTGATTATTTATTTATGGTTTGGTTTGATTCGTTCGTGATGATTCATTTTGAGATCATTATTTTGGCACTACATTGACTCCGGCACTAGGTTAACCTAACAATTTTAATTATATTTTTAATATTGGTTTGGATATTATCGCAAGGTTTTGATTATTTTTTGAACAAGTTCGGTTTGAGAAAGTGGTTTGGTTATTTAAGGTTTCGGGTTTGGCCCGTATATTTACATTGGGCTACTTAGCCCACTACACTTTCACTATTATTATTATTATTAATAATAAAAAGAAATTTTTTAAAATAAATTACATAAAAATCGTCCTTGTGGTCCGGTCTTAAGCAACACACAACACCACACCCTCATCACCATTTTTTTACACTCTCTCTCTCTACACTTCATCCCCAACCCCCAAAAACCCTAGCCGCCATGTCTTTTCCGGCCACCACCACCTTCACCGCCGCTCCCCCATCAAAACCAACACCACCAATCAACTCCTCACATCATTCTCTACCCGATCCATATAAACACGCACCCTAAATCTATTGTTTTCATCTCGTTATCACTACCAATTCATCATTTCTTGTCGTGGTTTTGAAGATCCTTTTGATTTGGTCTTAGGAATCGAAGGTAGGATGAGCTTTGGCTCGTATTTTGGTTAAAGTCGTGACCTAGGGTCACGGATTTGGTTTCTTTTCGGGTTTTTCTTGGATAACAACGCAAGATTTAATTGGGTTTTGATGAAATGGATTAAAGAAAAATGTTTGGTATCCGGGTTTACGTTATTTTCGATGGGTCGAGGTTCGACCGAGAGCTATGGCTCTCGGCTTGGGTTCTTGGTTGTATTATTATGACCATTTGTTGCCTATTGGATCTTTGGTGCTTGTGGTGATGTTTGGTCGACCTTGTGGTCGTTTGGTTTTTCGGCCGACACCCCCAAGGGGGCTGTTTGGGTCGAGTTGGCTCGAACTAGAGCTAGCCGAGACCTAACGGTCTCGGGTGGGACTCCCGTATCTTATTTCGAGTGTTATATTGACCCGGGTTGACTTGGTAACTCAACCCATAATTGTTTATATTTTCGGCTGTATTGATACTTGTCGGACTATTATTGTTGTTGTCGTGGTTGTGATTTTGACCATGGATTCTTATTGGACTTGAAGTGGTATATTTGGATTACGAGTTATATTGGAGATGTGTTGTCGAATGTGGAACTTGGGGACCGATTGTGAGACGGTCATTAGATGACGGAGATAGGTTAGTTGGGTGCCGTAGTCGGACCCTCTTGTTGTAGCACGTGGTTATGGGATTGATTTGGACGGAGATGATATATTTATTTTGACTTGATTCTTATATTGGACTTGGACTATGAGCCGAGAGTCATGACTCGGACATGTGACCAAATTCTATGACTCGATAAATATTTAAAAGTCAAACATTAAAAATAATACTCGTAATAATATTATTGAGAATATAATCGTTTATATACGTATATAGACGTGATAAACATATATATATATATATATATACATATATATATATATATATATATATATATATATATATATATATAAATGCGTATATTAATAATAAAACGATCGCGAGTAAACGTTATAATAATATAACGATAGTTATTATACTATGCAAATAGTGTAATAAATGTCGGAATATTGTTATAAATAATAACTATAAATAACGGCGAAAACTAATAAGTCGGGTGAATAATAATTAAAAACATGATTTTTATAAATTTAGAAACTTATCGAGTTATACGAATTGTGGTTATTTAAAGTCCAAGTGGGCTTTATTTTGTGACTTTTGTGTTGTCACGGATATATGACGATTAATATAAACGTTTTCTATAGCAAGTGGCTTATTTAATCGACGGATTAGATCGAGTTATTTGATTATATAAAATGAGTATATTAATGGGCATCGTATCCCACGACGCCCATAGGTTGTGGTATATGTTTTAGGGTAATAAATTACTATGTATCTCGTGGAATTTGGCCGATTCGACGATATATATAGGGAATTTATTGGACTACGATATATACCAAATAGAATTCTTTGTGCTATGTGTTGTAGGTTGGGTATAATTTTGGAACGATATATTACGTGAATAAATATGGGAGATTACCAAATCGACGGATTTGATAAGCTTCGATGATTATTTAAATTATATGTTGGGCTAATATTAGACCTATAGTTGGTTTATTATTTCGTTTTGTTGTGGCTTTTTGGTTTGAGTTGTGTCGACCCTTCACCCATGTGGATACCAAACGTCGAATTTCAAATTAATATGAAGTTAATTCGAGAAATGGATATTTTGGAAAGTAAAACGGAATACGTTCGGGAATGGGAATATTTGATTTTTGAGAAAATGATTTCTGAACGAGTTTGATATTGTTAGGAAGTGCCGAGTCTGTAGTTGCCGTTACGTGAGTTGCTTGAGTTTGCTTATGTCTTTCTTCTATCGAGTTCTTTTGAGAATTTCTGGACTTGAGGTGAGTCATAGCCCCACTTTTACTCTTGAACTTTGTTTTCAATACTTGGGGTGAGAAACGTGCAAATGTTTTATGTGGACTATTATCGCTTTATTTATTTATTTCAAAACCTGCTATGCTTATAGAACTAGGTAGGATTAAGCGAGACCTAGTCCCGAACTAGGTAAGCTATTGATTTAATTGTTGAGCGAGGCCTAGTCCCGAACTAGGTAAGCTATTGGATTGATTTTAAAGCGAGGCCTAGACCTGAGCTAGGTAAGCTATCGGTTGGATTGATTTGAGCTATAGCGTGCACCTATAGGGTTGATTTGAATTGGTTGGATTATTTTGGTTGGATCATTTTGGTTGAATATTTTGGTTGGATGATTGAGGCCTAGTCTAGCTAGCAAGCGTTTTGCGTATATGTCCACTATATCGAATTATGAACTTAAACCTATGATCTCACCAGCGAAAGCTGACTTTTAGCACGTTTTCTCAGGTAATTAAGTGATGCTCTATGGATGCTTGGGATTGGAGGCTTGGCAATGGCACCGGTTATGGATCTATTTTTCTAAAACTCTGATAACTATTGTGGACCTATGTTTATTTCTTTTAGGCCTTACTTTGGATAATTCTTGGGATAAATGTAAACTTTAAACCCGTGTTGGTTGTGTTTTTCTTATGTTTACTTTATCTCGTTCTTTCATGACTTTGAATGGATATCAATCCCCGTAGCACCCCGAAAGCTTGTTGAGTCTTCCGATGTATCAAATTTTGGGGGTGTCACACTTTGCGTATAGGATTAGTCTTTTGAAGTTTAGGAGAAGAATAACACTAAAGCATTATGGTGTCGGTAAGTTTCTAGGTCTCGTTGTTTTATACTCTGAAGTGTTTTGAATTCGGTTGTTTGTGCTGATACATACTTGTTTCTCGTGTTTTTCTTGCTAGCCTTTAAATGATTTTTTATTTTTATTTTTTTAATTCAAAAGAATGCTAAGACTTTGGGAGGACAATTCGATTAACTTGTACTGTTGGTCTCTATCATGAAGGGATTAAATAATATTTATAAAATTAAACTTGATTAACCAAATGAAATGGATTCAAGTTACTGTCTTTTAAGACCTTCAGGTTTTTTCGTACTCTACAATTTTTTATTTTTATTTTTTTAACGGCGGAGATTTTATTAAAGGCACTAGCAAGAAGCTAGAAACCAAACAAACATACTACATAGAGGTTTTACAAGCGGCAATTACAACTATGTCACCTCATTGATAATGCTACGAGAACTTGGCCCCATTTACCTTCCTCAATAGGTCAAAACTCTCGGGACTTCTAAAGACCAAAATCCACCAGGCTCCAACTATGCTGCATAGGTCTTTAGCAATAGAACACTTAAAGAATAGACAAGTTTTCGACCGATTAAGATCTCAATTTCAGAATAGTCATAGGATTGAATTTTGATCAATAAACTCATCAAGATTTGAATAGGAATCAAATATTACATCCTAGTTGGTTGGAACGGATTCTCAGATCCTAAAATTGCTTGTACAATCACATTGTAATTTATCCTAAAATTGTAATTGAGTTTTTAATCTAAGCGCTGTTCAAAAAAAAAGATTTGAACATGTCTGAAGCGTACAATACTGGTCCGGAAAAATAATGAAATCGTTTGATCCATACCAATCTGTTTCAAATTGTAAAGCTACAAAGTGGTAAGAACTTAATGTCTACCTTAAATCTCAAGCACATCACCATGAAGTAACCTGATTTAGTTCTGTAGTGTCATAGATCTTTGGTGACGTTTTGATCCAGTGGTGCGATTGGTTTTTGTTTCTGTGGTAGATTTTTAGATGTCCGGTTCTATAGTATTATTATCTACTACCCGGCCTATTGCAAGTTCCTTTCTTGATACATGCTTTCTTTTAGGGAAAAAAATGAATAACTTCGACCTTGCTTTAATCAGCTGATTTATGAATACTCCATATTTGATAATTATCGATCTGTTGTTACAAAAGTGTGATATCCGGGCGTACACTATTTTTATCCTTTGGATGGAAAAAGAAATTAACATTAATAAATAGTAACTAGGTTATATTACACCTTCGAGATTCCTCAACATAATAATACTTGAAAACTCTGAAGTTGAACAACTTAAAAGTAAGAAGTTGGTAAAACCTGTAAAGCTAGCTGTCATAGGAAACAAAAGCAATATTCAAGAAACCTAGCTAAATGAATTGAATTAAGGTTATCTGAGGGAGAAAATCAATAATTCCGACGTTACAAAATCATTAGATGAAGTTTTGAACAGAAATAATGAAGTCAAATTTTACACTAAAGTAGTTTTCTTTATTTAGATTAGATCTACACATTATGTGCATTTCAAATCTAATTAGAGTTTTGATGTTTTTTTTTCTTTCTAATCAGGTATTGCCCTCAGACAACTAGAAATCAATTATTTGACCTTGGTAAAACATGTTTCTTAAACATTTTCTTTTCTTTCTTTCTTTTTTTTTTATTTATTTTTTATTTTTTTATTTTTCCCCTAAAAAAGAGAAAAATACTTAAGCAATTAATGACTATAGTTTCAAAAGACAAACATGTTCTAAGACACATAATTTCTAGCATGTATATTGCAAGAAGAACAATTAAGCTCTTCGATATGTCCATCTTTGATTTACTCTACACACATAGGATAGAAGCTCGTATTAGAACAAGAGGCATAAGAGTGGTTTATGACAGATAGAGGGTGAGCACACATGGCTTCAAGCATACGAGTCCTTGAGTAGCTATATCATGCAAGAAAAGCCCATGTGTGCTCACTCTCTTCTGTCACCAATCCCTCACTTATGCTCTCATCCTTAACTTGCAACACCATGAGAACAAGAATACAGACGTAACCTATCATTGTTGTGAGAGACACGCCAATTCCCCAACCCTTTTGGGAGAATTCTACAGATTCTGAATTCTATTTTGTGGATCTAATCGGCAAAAAGCCGAACACCATAACTAAAAACAAAAATACATATAAACATAAATAGAATAGAGGGGATGACAGATAGAGGGTGAGCACACATCGCTTCAAGCATATCAAACTATTTGCAAGAAAGACCATGGGTGCTCACTCTCTTCTGTCATCACCCTTTACCTTTTTATCTTCTGGGATGATGCTTATGTGCCGAAATTCAGAAAAAGATACTTATATGTTGTTGCTTGACATAGTAAGAAGCCCTAATGTGCGGCTTTCCTCTATTAGTAAAGCCCAATAAATATTTGGTAGGTGTTACTACTGTTCCGTAGCACGGGAACACACACTATTGAGTAAATTTGGTGTAACAAGTGGAGGTTAGCCATGCCTTAAATAGACAATTCAATGACACTTTCCAGGCCCCTTGGAATAAATGTGGCTTATCTTAATTTATCTTCTCCACAATTTAAAATAGTTTCCAAAAGTGAGCCTCCGTGAAAGAGTTGTCAATGTTTTTCTAATCCTTTCTATCTTGGCACATACTTTAATACAGAGTACTAATTTTCAACAACAATACATAATCCCACTACACCGAGACAAAAGGGAGGAAGGATGCACACAGTTACACTTTTTCTTGGGATAAAAGGTCAAAGGCCCAATAAATATATTACTCCAAAAAACGTTTAAGTACAACGGATATTGATGAAATCTTATATCTCAGCCGATTATATAGGCGAAAAAGCTTACATAATAAGACACTTCCTATTCTCTAAACAAAAAAATAAACCATTACTCATAAGATAACATTAAACTCCAGCAAGATCTTGGAGCTTAATATCATACATGTCATAGAAAGCATCCAGTTGCCTTGGAAGATCGTAAATCTGATCTGCATAGTCATCGTAATCATATTCAAGCTCGTAACCACCACCTGTCGATGAGGGGAATTTAGCCATATAATTATCAAATAAGTTCACTGACTCATCAAATGTGTTAACAACCTCCTCCTCATCATTGTCAGAATCAACTATCTTTCCCACCTTAGAGAATGGGTTAACCCTTTTAGTAGAAGAAGTAGACGGAGAAAAAGAAAAACTAGGCTTACTAGCCGCAACCTGCACCTTCTTTTTCACAACACTCACAAGCGATTCTTGTGATACATTACCAGTCTTTTGAGACCCATCCACCTTAGCTTCCTTTTTATTACCCGAATAATCGATCTTTTTAAGAGGATGACCATCATCATCCACAAGAGTATCTTTCCCATCAATAATTAGCTTTTCAAGCTTCTCAATTTTCTCAACAATAGGAGTAGGACAAGGAATACCACTCTCATCAAAATCAGCCCCTTCCGTATTCAAAGAAGAACTAGGCTTAGAAGCCGCCACCTACTCCTTCTCTTTCATATCACTCACAAGCGGTTCTTGTGATACATTTTCAGTCTTTTGAGACCCATCCTCCTTAGGTTCTATTGTACTACCAGAATTCACATCCTTAGTCACTTCATTAGTAGGAATGCCACATTCATCAGTATCGACCATATTAAGGACATCACATGGATTCGATGTAGCAACCTTTGTTCCACTCGTACTAGCCACATCAGCAGCCTTTTTCTTAGTGACATCCACCTTCTTGGGATCTGGAGGAGGCGCTTTAGGTTGATAACGAAACTTATTGACCATTTGAAAACTATCATTAACACTCTGTGTAGGCTGAGTAGGAGATGGGACAGATTTAGGACAATCAACCAGAGTATGACCAAAAAGCTTAAACGTATCGCACCGAGGAGGTTTTCACTTGTATTTAACCCGAATCTTTTCAATAGTAGAACCCGACCCATCAGGTTAGGGTATTTCAACAGTGAGACTCTCCCTAAGCACCTCATCCACCTTAACTTCAGTCAAGCACCTAGCAAAACTACTGCGGCCCCAAAACTCCAAGCACATTTGACTAGTTTAAGATTCTAACATATTTGGCGTACCAATCAATGTGGCAAGGAGACTAAGACCATCATCAGAGAACATAGTAAGGAGAACATCATGGAATTTAACCTATATCGGAATATTAGTCAAATCCTCTTTAAGTAATTTAGTGTTCAAAGTCTAAGGTTTAAGAATCATTTCTAATCATCCATGGACCATTTTCAAGGACATCTTCAACACCTTTCCTCGTAGTAAACTTAAACAAAGTTACACCTTAACCAAAGGTAAAGTGATTGTTTCCAAAAGTAAAGTGATTGTTTCCAGAAAAAACCATCGACAATACTTTAACGCTAAAATAATAATACCTCCGTCCCAAAATTATTGTCCCCCGACAAAAAATACACAGTTTAAGAAAACATAATCATTACTGCATTCTCTCTCTTACTTTTTTGCAAACTGTCACTTTTACCCTTATGGAATTAATTAAATCATTGAATGATGTTTGTAATTTTTAGAAATATTATGTACAATATGGTGAACTTGCTCCATTCTTCACAACCATATTTAGAAGTGGACAATAATTTTGAGACATCCCAAAATGGAAAGAGGGACTATAAATTTGGGATGGAGGGAGTACTTGTTTTCTTATTATAAAACTTTCGAATACTCACAAGACGCACGAGATTGTTTATCTTATGTTGCTTGATTAGTTATTGGCTTAATAAACGGTTTGAAGCACTTCAAAATAAGCCGGTAGAAGCTAGTGTCTCATTTTAAAGTGTGTAATTATTTATACATAATTAGATAAACACATGTCATTCAAATACTCCCAGTTAAAGGTACTTAGTTGTGTGTATAGAGAACATAAAAAGCAGATAAACAATCAGTTAACAAATCCCTAACATCCTCTTTTTCTCTAATAGCACTTCACTAACACGACTCTAGCAAGATGCTAGAGGAGAAAAATTACATGTTACAACAAGTTTCAGATCGTTGTATCCACTTTGGTTTACAAGTACTACGCCGATTGAAAATCCATTAATGAGAAAAAAACTTTTATATCTTTTACAAGCGAGACTTTTATTTCTTGAAGATTTCGAGTCAAAGTAAGCCTGGTTCTTAAACCTCCAAAAAATTTAAACCTCCAAATACTCTCGGTCTATACACAATATGCAGCAAAAATTGTGATTAACTAACAAAAGAAATTGACATTTAAAATGAAGATTTTCTCAAGAATGGTTTATCTTCCTTAATGTATTTGTTTGGTTTTTTACCTATTTGATAAATTTTGGCTTTTCTAAATAAAAAAATAAATAAATAAAAAATGTTTATTTGGTTCCAATGGAAGAAGTATTAGCAAAAGTCAGACCTAACAACCAACCTCTTAACTCATTTGCTTTACCAATGTTTTTCATGTAATCCTAAATCATTAATTATCTCCAAGCAATTGCTAATCCTCTTTCATGCATGTCTTCTCACCATTCCTATAATGGTCTTCCTTATTAATGCACTTCTGCAAATTTCTGAAATACATTATGCAGTCATTGAATAATCATGATCAACTTCTACGGTTCTACCACGATATATTGGATACTCTCAAAACCTATGAATATATCGAAGGCTATAACTAAACTCGACATACCAAAATAAGTTTCACATGACAGAAAGTCACACATTTCTTATTTTATTTTTGTATAGAACACTGTAGATACTGAGATTCATAAATGGTTCATTGCACATGAAATGTATCTTAGTAGAATATGTAGTAACAAAATAAACTTAAAGTCATTATATGTGCAATTTTTATTAACTCTTTAGTCAGAATATTTAATATCCATTTCCTTTGTTGCTCGTATAGTAATTGCATTTAGGTGTTGTTTTAGAGAGTTTTTTGTTGTTTAGTGCTTCCATCTTCTGGCTTCTACCGAACTTTTGATATTTAGAAAATAATAGCCGCTAAAAAAAAATGTCTGAATAGAAAGAGATCATGCAAATTGAAACTTTTAATCCGCATGGGCACCCAATTCAATCATGATTTATGATAAGGCATATTTTGTGACGCATGCTTCTCCTTTCTCTTGCTATA
The DNA here is from genome assembly GCA_030686995.1 of Artemisia argyi. Classification (NCBI taxonomy): domain Eukaryota; kingdom Viridiplantae; phylum Streptophyta; class Magnoliopsida; order Asterales; family Asteraceae; genus Artemisia; species Artemisia argyi. The sequence goes on from JARVZY010010909.1 coordinate 51,418, forward strand.
TTCGCATCCTATCTTTGCTTCATACTTTCAGCCATTTCAAATCAGGTGTGACGTGTGTATTCCCTCTTAATATACGTGTTACTCTGGGTATCTTGCAATCAACATCTTTAACTCTGAGGCTCTCATTCATTTGAGGTTTTTAGATGACGTACATCAGAAAACAATGTATATACGAAAAAAGCATTGCTATATCCTCCTACGTATTTATCTTCCTACACACACAATCATATAACATGTGTCATGCATTAACTCTCTCTCTCTCTCTTGATTTAAGTCATTGATCTTTTCGCTAGTCATAATCATACAAGTAGGAAGAATTGTAGGCACCAATAGTAAGAATAAATATCATTTTCTATACGAAAAACATGCATGTATGATATTGAACTGTATAGGCATAAATTATGTGACCTTCAGATTACTAGCTTCTTAGATCGTTTGTCATGTTAATCAATTATCCTATATGATATAAAATAATATCCACATCTTTACGTACGTATTAATCATTGACGTATATATTGCTCGAGTGGTGTTACTCAACACTGTGATATGTTCTTATTAGAAATCAAAGAAATGAGATAAGAACTAGTTTAATAATAGGAAATTCAAGTAAACCTTCTCAAAAATGGTTTAAACACTTCATTCATGAGAGCTTGCAAGGTAGATGGAGCATTGGTCAACCCAAATGGCATTACCAGAAATTCATAGTGTCCTTAGTTTGTCTTAGAAGCAGTCTTAGCAATGTCATCTAAACGTTCTAATTTGATGATGACCAGATCTCAAATCCAGCTTAGAAAAACCTTAGACCCAAACAGCTCATCTTTCAACTCTTCAATCAAGGGAATTGGAAACTTTTCTTTAATTTTATGTTTATTAAGCTGCTTATAATCAATATACATTCTTCAACTACCATATTTATTCTTAACCATAATCACGGGAGAGGAAAAAGAACTTTGGATATGTCTTATTACACCAGAATCCAATAACTCTTGTTTTTTATTACATTCAAATTGGCTTCCAACATTTTTGCTAGACCATATAAATCAGTTAATGATCTAGGCTCCTAACAGCCACTTCCACATCATTTTGCAATCCAGCCAAAAAGAAACTTATTGATTGTTCCTCAGTTAGTTCCACTCTACACAACAACTTGCCATATTTATCAATGTATTCTTGCACAGTCTTAACATGTTTAATATTTCTGATTTAAGACAAAGGGTCATCATAAGCTAATCCATATCTTTGCAAAATAGCTTGCCTATACACCCCCAAGTCACATTTTCCACTATAATTCTCACAAACTATCTATGTCATATCAATGCTATGTCATGTAAGTGAATAGAATGAGGTTTACCTTATGATCATCTATAATATTGTTAACCTTGAAAATTTGCTAACACTTAAACAACCACCCTCTAACTTCATCACCCCTAAATATAAGATACTCAATCATGGTCACCCTATTGAATTGCATACCTTACATTCATCTTTGAACTTCACCCAGTTGTCTCACCACTACACCCCCATTATCAGTTGCAACGACATTTATTAACTCTGCTCTCATATTCTCTAATTCCTCCCTCATCAAAGCCGCTATAGTATCTCATAAAGATTACCTATAATCTTCATCAAGAACAACACCTGACCTTGTTTGAATAGGCATTTTACCAAAAATTGCTCAAGAACTCAATACACAAATTATAACTACTTTCAAGAGTGTAACTAACTTCAAGAATTTGTTACTAACTACAAAAGAATGTAACTGATTACTGGCTCCTGACTCAATGACATGTGTTTTGGATTGAGAAATGTAAAGAAGAGTTAATTTGGCGTGTATTTTGGATTGGGCGCGAAAAAATAAAATTATTGGATGATGATGGTTCTTGATGGTGTTTATAACATTATCATAACAGAATCTTGTAAATGTATCTAGCCAAGATCTTCTCTAATACCAAATGATATATGTTAGATGACTAGGTTAGTTGGCCCAGGCCTAAAGTTTAGGTTAAGATTACTTGTTCACAAAGCTTTGTGTTTGTTATTGATAACGTATAGTCCATACTCGGGTCACGAACCCGATTAATGAACATTACTAAGACCCAAACCCACCACGAGTGGGCTATCGTACTAATGGTTTGGGGCTCACGAAAGCCCAAACCCAAAGTTATTTATGGTTTTGATATAGATATCTCTTATTTAAGGGATATATATCACAAACAACCGATATATACCGAAGAGTAAGGAGCACATATCCAATAAGGATTTCGTGCCTATATAAAGAATATCATAACCCTCGTTAAAGGTACGACTTACAACCCTAACTTTTCAATATAACCCTAAAAACCGATTACTTACTCTCACGCCGGAGGATAATCGTGGGAGACAATCCCACGATAAGCCTAACGGTGTTTGTTTGTTTTCTTAGTGCGCAGGTCTCAGGCATTAAGATCTGATTGGTACGAGAACAGGAACCCAAATAAGGAACGCCCAACTTTTGTATCAACAAGTGGCGCCATCCGTGGGACCCTACACTAAGAACTAGAATGACGAAGCACAAAAACTCAAGCCAGCGGACTCCGCAGTTGGAAAAACACATGGTGACTCCCAGAGGAGGAAGAATCAAGATTCGATCCCTAGACAGGCCTCTGGAACAACCAGCGCGCCTGGTCACCAAGAAACGGGCCCAACCCTAATTCTCCCAACGGTAGAATTGCCCACAGGGACTGCTCAGACCACCATGGTGGTTCCAAGCACTAAAGAACTCCAGCGCACTCTCTTCAATACTCCCCATCAAACGGCACCCATCGTGGACAACATTGTGCCGCCAAGTGCGCCTAACCGAGATAGGGGACCTAACACGAAAGCAAATATCCTTGTGCTGGAAGAGGACGCGCCTGAGTTAACGTTAAGTAATTTTGTATCTCAAAATTACGAAACTTTAACCAACCTCATGCAAGAGGAGGCGAGGAGAAGGTCAAGTCAGAGCCTACAAGCCCGGCTTAACTTTAACCCAGAGTACGAAACATCCCCATCGCGCTACCAGAAGGAGGGGCGCGAGAGGCGTACCAATGTCCACGCTAGACTTGGTACAACATCTGATTCACAATACTCAGAGGAGTACGAGGACAATGAGAGGTGTACCAATGTCCACGCTAGACTTGGTAATCGCAGGATCCAAGATAGACTTGGACGGCAACACTCACCAAGCGAGAGCTCTTCAAGGTCTGGAAGCAGAAGAATTCATGATAGACTGGGGAGACGAATTTACCCAAGTGAAAGCCCCTCAAGCTCGGACTCTGAGGAAAAACGGCGCAAGCGCCGCAAAAGGGATGATTCTTCCTCAAGTGACTCCTCGGACAACGAGGACAAAGAGACAGGACACTGGAAGTCCAGAGGAAGACATCGCGAGGAAGAATATGAAGATATATCTCTTCTTTGGCGTCGCCAAAAGGTTGATGCATTCACACGGCGCATCAGCGATTATTCGGATCACAAGAAAAGGCGCATGCCCACCAATTTTAAACATATGATGGAACGAGTGATCCTGATGACCACCTAAAAATTTTCGAATCCGCTGCTACTATTGAAAATTGGCCACGACCTGTGTGGTGTCATATGTTTAACTCCACATTAGCAGGGAATGCGTGAACTTGGTTTAGCAAGCTTCCACGAAGAAGCATAAACGGGTTTGAAGAGTTGCAAAAAGCATTCCGCTTGAACTTCACTCAGAGAAAGAAGTGCGCCAAGAACCCTATTGAACTGGCCAGAGTAAAACAACGCCAAGGGGAATCAACGAGCGTTTACGTGGAACGCTTTAAGGATGAATGTATACACGTCAAGGCGTGTCCAGAAGTACTAAAAATCTCAGGGTTCATGAATGGGATTAATAACCCAGAGCTCATTAGGAAATTAAATGATAAGGTTCCTCAAACCTTTGATGAACTAATGAAGCGCACAAGGTCTTTTATCCAAGGAGAAGCAGCTACTGCGGATAGCAAAAAAGGCTACTCGAATTATAGGCCACAAGAACAGCCTAGGAGACAATCCAATGACCAAAGTAGCAATCGCAACAAGAATTATCGCAGTCAGGGAAACGGACGAGATAATGACAAATATACTCCCCTCACGAAGACCCCGAGGGAGATATTTGTAACATAAGGCGCAAACTTCCCGAAACCTCCACCAATGCACACTCCAGAGGATCGATGTGTAGGGAATGGATACTGCGAATACCATGGACAAAAGGGCCATACCACCAACGAGTGTGTCCAACTACGACAACTAATCGACAAATTAGCAAAAGAGGGTAGAATGGATCACCTCATTAAGAATATTAAAGAAGGAAAGGATAAACAAAAGAATGGAGGTAAGAAAGAGATACCCAAAGATAAGGCTGACATTATTTACATGATACAGTCATAGGAGCGAAATACGAAGCAAAAAATCAGCCAAAAATTCTCTTTTGGGAATGAAATATCCTTCCCCACTCTAGCTGCAGATAACGCAGTAGTAGAGCCGCTAACCATTAAGATACATACTGGGGAACACGATATCCGCCGTATGTATATTGATGGAGGAGCATCCGCAGACATTCTGTATGAACATTGTTTCAAGAGGCTGCGACCTGAGATACAAAGTCAGTTAATTCCGACCACGAGGTCATTGACTGGCTTTACAGGAGGGAAGATATGGCCTATGGGGCAATTTTGCTTACTCGTAGTCGTTGGTGATAAACAACACTCTACAACAACCTAGATGAACTTTATGGTAATCAAGTCTCCTTCACCGTACAACGGCATCATTGGGAGACTTGGAATATCATCCATGCGCGTTGTACCATCCACAGCGCATGGGATGCTCAAGTTCCCAGTAGAAAGAGGCATTGTCACCCTCTACAATACCACTGTGTCACCTAAAGAATGCAACACAGTAACCAGTGAAGTGGAGGATGTTCTAGAACAGCGCGCAGCCAAAGTACCAAACCTAAAAGTTGCCATTCACCCTGACTACCCAGATCAACAAATATCAATTGGAGGATCGCTATCTGACAAAGGCAAAGCAGCTGTGTGCGCACTCTTGCAAAAGAACCTAGATATCTTTGCATGGGAACCAAAGCACATGACTGAAGTGCCACGATCTATCACAGAGCACAAGCTACAAATCCAACAAGGATATCCTCCAATACGACAGAAAAAGCGCGGCGAAGCTCCAGATCGCGCAAAAGCCATCCTGGAAGAAGTACACAAACTTGTAGACGCAGGCATCATTAGGGAAGTCTACTACCATGACTGGCTTTCCAATCCAGTAATGGTAAAGAAGAGTGATGGCAGTTGGAGAATGTACGTAGACTTTACTAATCTTAATAAAGCACGTCCACAGGACTGTTACCCGCTACCAGAGATAGACTGGAAGGTAGAATCTCTGTGTGGATTTCCCTTTAAATGTTTTCTAGACGCATACAAAGGGTACCATCAAATTCAGATGGCTGAAGAAGATGAAGAGAAAACAACCTTCCACACAAGTCAAGGGGTCTATTGCTATACAAAAATGCCCTTTGGTCTAAAGAACACGGGAGCAACATACCAGCGATTGGTGGACACGGCGTTTGAAAAGCAAGTAGGTCGCAACCTGGAGGTTTATGTTGATAACCTTGTCATCAAGAGTCATACTGAGGAAGAATTGGTGCGCGACATCGAGGAGACATTCAAAACACTGGGAAAGATAAACATGAAGTTAAACCCCAAGAAGTGTACTTTTGGCGCGACAGAAGGCATGTTTCTTGGATATTTAATAGAACCCGATGGCATCAAGCCCTGCCCAGAAAAGACAAAAGGTGTCATCGATCTCCCTTCACCATGCAAATTGAAAGAAGTCCAGTCATTAAACGGAAAGCTGGCTGGGCTAAATCGATTCTTGTCCAAATCACTCCCTCTCTTTAAGACACTCATGAAGTGCACAAAAAAGGGAGACTTCCGTTGGACTAAGGAAGCGTAGGAAGCTTTTCAACAGCTTAAGCAACATCTTGCAGCGCTTTCAAAACTTGTCGCACCCCGACCAGGAGAAGAATTGATCATGTACTTATCTGCAATCCATGGAGCAGTCAGCGCGGTGCTATTAACAGATAGGAACTCCGTTCAAACACCCATATACTTTGTAAGCAAAGCACTTAAGAAGACAGAGACTAACTTTACTGCTATGGAAAAGCTGGTCCTAGCTTTAGTATTCGCAGCTAAAAGACTGCGCAGATACTTTCAGGCGCACCCAATAGCTGTAATAATGGACCAACCTATCAAACAAGTTATCTCTAAACCTGACGCATCAGGACGGCTACAAAAATGGAGTGTGTTATTGAGCGAGCATAACATCTCGTATAGACCACGCACTGCAATCAAGGGGCAGATATTAGCCAACTTTATTATTGAGAAACCAGATACCGATACTCCACCTTCAACGAGAAAGGTAGACTTACAAGAACCATGGATTCTATTCACAGATGGATCCTCGTGCGTGGATAGATCAGGCGCAGGCCTTATCCTCACTAACCTAGATGGAATGGAATTCACTTACGCACTGCGTTTTGAATACACAGCCACAAACAATGAGGCAGAATATGAAGCCCTACTTGTTGGACTACGCATTGCAACTCAAATGGGTGTACACAACCTAGAGGCAAACGTAGATTCCCGGCTAGTAGCCAACCACGTACTAGGCGAATATGAGGCTAAAGAAGATAACATGGTCCAATACCTCGGAAAAACCTAGTCTTTAATTCAGAATTTCGATAGGTTCACCATCAAACAAGTCCCTAGAGGGGAAAACAGAAAAGCAGACGCGCTTAGCAAAATTGCATCCACAAGCTTTGCGCACTTTTCAAAACAAGTATTGGTGGAAACACTGAAGAATAAAGCAATCTCGGAGATGGAAATATCCACTGTGATAGAGGAACAGGACTCTACGTGGATGACACCTATCATTGAGTTCATAAGCAAAGGGATCTTGCTACAAGAACAGAAGGGCGCTCGTAGGGTACGGCGCACAGCGCAGAGATTTGAACTCCGAGATGACATCCTATATTGACGCTCATTCCTACAACCATGGCTCTGGTGTGTTGGACCTCTTCAGGCAGATTACGTACTCTGAGAGATTCACGCTGGTTCATGCAGTATGCACTCAGGACCATGGTCTGTCGTGGCCCGCGCCCTGCGGTCAGGCTACTATTAGCCCACTATGCACCGCGATGCGCCGGATATGATAAAGAAGTGCAGCGATTGCCAAGTTCACATAACAATACCGCACCGACCACAACAAGAGCTGACCCCTATCAACTCACCATGGCCATTTTATAAATGGGGCATCGACATTGCAGGCCCCTTTTCCAGTTGTAGTGGGGGGGCTAAAATTTCTCATAGTGGCCATAGATTATTTCACCAAGTGGATTGAGGCAAAAGCAGTGGCAAGTATCACAGGTAACCAAGTCAAACGCTTCGTTTGGGACAACATTGTATGCAGCTTTGGCCTACCTGGAGAAATTATTTCGGACAACGGAAAACAATTCTGTGACAACCAGATTCATCGTAAAAACCAATTATATATAATATAGTATAGTATCGAAGTGATCCGTGTAAAATACGAATCACCCGAGTCGTTTCCCAACGAAGGCGAATGGAATCGAGAATATCGATTCGTGAAATTGTGAATTGAAAAGTGAGAAAGTGAAAAATAACAATCAATATATTCAAGTAATCACAAACAACTATGAAATATGCAAAGAGTACAAGCTAATAATGCACCAAAGTGAAAAACGTAAAAACGGAAATGCAACCGAAAAATTTAAAACGTAACGTTTATTAAAAATTGATCCTATAAACTTGAAAATATTTTCTAAAAATATTAAACTATTAAAAAGAATTTTAAGAAAAAGAAAAATATTTTTTTGAGTTTTTATTTATTTTCTAGAATTTATTTTCTATTTATTGAATTAAAAATGAATTAAAAATAAAGAAAAATAGAAAAACAAATTGGAAAAATGAAAATTAAATTCTAAAAATTCTAAAATATTATAAAAGAATTTCTAAAAATATTTTTGTATTTTTCAAAGCTTTTTCTGATTTTTTATGGCTTTTTGTTATTTAAAAGTGATTTAAAAGTGATTAAAAATGAAGAAATATTAAGAAAAATATCAAATCAACTCAGAAAATTATGAAAAATTTACAGAAAATCTAAAATATTCTAATGAGCTTGCAGAAAAATTTTGGAATGAAAAAGATGAACAGAAGTGCTTATTTCAAGCTCAAACAGCTTATGGCAAGTGCTTATTTATAAGCACTTGCCAAAGAAACTTTACCAAACTCTCAACACAAATGTATTATGCCAAAATAAGTTCAAAGTAACTCAAAAGTAAACAAAAATCAAACAGAAATAATGGAATTCAATCAATAAGCAATTAATTCAACTCAATGAATAAGCAATAAGCACTTTAGGCAAAACTAGGTGAATCAGATCATTAACTATACTCATATATCAGCAAATAAACTCAGAAAATCAGAATCAAAACAATCACAAGCTCAAATAAGAAAACAGCCTAGTTGCTCAAAACAGAATTCTAGTCTCAACCCCTGAATAAGCAGGTCCAATAAGCTATACACAATAAGTTCTAAACTGCAAAATTAAGGATGCAAAAGCTACACTACTATACTGAGTTGCAAAAACACTTAAATTCTATATCTAATTCTACCACATGAGATTCTAAACTTACTTACAAATAGCAGCAGTGAACAACAATTCTATGATCAGTTGACTATATAATTGATTCTACTAACTGACTTAATCCAACTTCTAAGGGTTACATCTAATTCTAATATTATTATTAAGCTAACACTATTCTAGATTAAGCTATGTAATACTAAAGTGCAGCTAACTTACCAATCTACTAACTGATTTCAAAATTCCTATCAGTAAACTACTTATCAAGCTACCTTTTGACTTTTAGATAACTACTCTACTATTTTTATGATGCAGAACTTGTTTAACAACCTAAAGGAACTAGTGTAAACTAAAAATTTGATGATCTAACAACTACACTATTCAACTTCTGCCAAATCCAAACACCCCTATATCTATTAAATTTCACTAGAAAACAAAGTTATTATCTACTAACTAACAAACTGCTGATATACACTACTACAATTACCATAACAGATATAAAATCAGCAATCAAAAATAGAGAAATCAATATAGTCTAAGATCCAAGCTTCCCTACTAAATCCAGTTACACTATGAATGAACAATTTAACAAACTCAATCAATCTAATGATCTTAACTAGCTAAAATAACAACAACAAAAACAGTAACAACAATTATAAGTAACAAATTTCAAAGGAAACTCAGAATCACAGATTTATGCAACAATCCAAACAAAGAATGAAACAATACTTACTTAAGCATTCTCATCAGCACAAACAGATGAGATTCACTATGCACGCCTGTCTTTTGACAGGCTGAGTACTTCCCAATCTTACTCAAACTTGTCCAATCCTCCACAATTCACCACAAATCTGAATGTTGACTTTTATTGACCACAAGCTAATGAACATTGAAACTGTAAACTATTCTGTCTCAAACTATGTAAAGCTAAATTTAGATGTAACAAACAAATATTCAGCTTATTTAAAAGCTGAATATCACAAATCTATTTTCTATTTTTATTGATTTTCTGTTTTTAGGAAAACTAGTTAAAACTAAATGAAGACAGATTTGAAAACTAAAGTAATTTTAAAGGAAATGAAATAGTGAGACTGAAATAAGAACTAAATAATAAGCAGTAAAAGTATTAATAATAAGCTGAGTTAATTAAACATAAAAGAAACTTCATTGATATTAAAAGAAATTACAAGTAGCTAAACTAAATACATTCAAATTAAAAATTGGCAGAGTTTAGCTAGCCTAAAAACTCCACACTTTTCTAAACTAACAACACATCTATATATAGGAGGTGAGGGGTAGGAGCTCACGGATTGCCATGTTGGCAATCCGGGTGAGGTTGTGTTTCTTCACACCTAATCTAAGCCTTTGATTCCAATCAATGATTACCCATCAAATAACAACCCTTGGATCACTCAATATGACGCGTTCCTCCCAATCTTTGGCTGCCAAGTGTCCCTAATTGTGCTTCTTGAGTTCTGACACATACTGACACAATCCTGACCATCTAGAAGCCTTTTGAATTGACCCAATTACCCTTAATTGTGGTAATTAAGGATGGGGTAATTTCTAGGGTTCATGTTTACTGTAGCTTCTGGGTAAAGGGTGAAATTTGGGTGGAGGGAAAAAGGGGTACGGGGTTAATTTTATTTTTGGTTTGTTTGACCTTTGACCAAAAGGGATGTGGGTTTTGTTGACCGAGTGGTATATGGACTTGGGTTGGCAGTAAATGTGGGGGTGGGCTTGTGGTATCTTGGGCTAGGGGTGATTTAGAAGATTGGGCTTTGATTATCATTTGTGAATTGGATTTAGAACTTTATACATTGAATATCAGACTTAGGATTTGGAATTTGAAACTTGTTAACAATTAAGGACCATTTTTGACAATTGATAAAATCCAGGGACCACTTCTGTAAATTATTGCAAGGGCTTTATATGGAAAATGATGATTCTTCAAGGGTAGATTCTGAGAATCTGAGCTAAATCAAAACTCTTTCCCGGCTCAGCTTTTGAAAACTCTTACAAATCTCATGCTCGTGTTGCTTAATTTTGTTCGTTTTCATAGATATCCGTTCCTGCATACCATAAACACAAAAACACTACAAATTTGGCATAATTCGATTAGTCTTTGGTCTTTTGAGTCTGGTTTTGGTCTTATAAAAGTGAGTGAATAAGCACTCACCAAAATCCCCCCGACTAAAGTATTGCCGTGTCCTCACGCAATGTGATCAATTCACGCTTTTGGGATAAATAATTTCAAAACTCTTTTTACTAACTTTGAAAAGTAGCAAGGCGGTTTGAAAGAAGTAATAAAATCATTTATTCTCGAAAACGCTCCGTTTTTCAAAATTTTCCTTTTATTCCTTTATTCCACTTACACTTCTATTTTTGTACTTTTCTCACTTCATACTTGTGACGGTTTGTTGAACTTTCATTATTTTGCAATAATTATTAGGGTCAACGAGTAGAAACACTTCTATTTAAGAAGTGACCATACGGATAAAAATCGTCATCCTTGATTTTTCACAAGTCCCCAAACTAAGCGTACAACGAGATCACAACTTATCTACAAATTAGATGCTAACACTACTCATTACAGTTACTTGTGGAAACTCCTTACTTCCATTTCCTAGGTTTTGTATCTCAATATTTTACTTTTGTTGAGAAATGAATGCTTCATATTTTCTCGTTTCAATATTTTTTAGTCCGATAGTGATACCTAAGTTAAAACGATGAGTAGTTATTCATTTTCTCTTAAGAACCACTGCAATAGAAATTTGGTCCACATCAAGGAATTTGGGGTACATACAATATCAAAGATATAAGTTGCGGAGTACAATCACGTGCACCTCATGTGACTGATTACTAATCACTAATCACTAATCACATGCACCTCACGTGCCAACAACTTATTTATACATAAGCTCTTATTCAACAATACTTACAACTTTCACTTTTCTTCATTCTTCACTTTTTTTCACTTTTTTTTTCATACTTTCTCATATTTTTCACTTTTTCTTTCTTGACTTTTTTCATACATCAATGGAAGCTTATCGGGTAGCTCCAAAACCACATAGATAATCAACTTTTGACTTTTGATTTTTTCACTTTTTGCTCTTATTTTTGATGTTCCTTGATATGTACCCAACTTCTAAAGCAAAAATTCTCTTAAGAAAACAAAGAACTAAATATTATTCAAACCGAAATACCACTAATTAACCTAGAACATCTATTATATATGGGTGACGTTTCTGATGGGAGTAAAAAGCCACAAGTACCTCTTATGAGCTCTAAAGAGAACCACTACTCCACGTTTAGCATCTAACTTCTAAATAAACTCTATCATTTCTCGCTCTTCGCAATTTAACATTCCAAGTAATGAAACCAGCGAATACTTAGCCGATAATCAGCCACGCATATATAAAGTCAGTTACAGAAACTTGCAAATTCTAGAAGAAGAATTCGCGTTTTCTAGCTCCTGATGTAAAAGACTAGAGAAAGCTTTTAAGTTGCGCATGTATAAAGTCAAGTACGGGAACTTGCAGATTCTTAAGAAAGAATTCACATTTTATAGCTCCTAGTGTACAAAACTAGCACAAGCTTATGTGATTATCATTGGTTAAGGGAACAAGCTAGGGCTCAACACGCCCGGTCAAGTAAAAATATTTATTCCTACTCTCGCCAGCAAGAAAGTCAACAAGGTGTCAAAACACTTATTCAAACTTTATTATATTTTTGCACAATTTTTTCAACTTTTTCTCATCTTTTTGTACTTTCTCATAACTTTTTCATTGATTTTTCTCAAAATTTTTGAAATTTTTCAATTTTTTCAATTTTTTTATTTTTGGTGGAAAAACGGTGTTGCAAGAGTGCACGACATGTGAAAAATGCAAGGTCAAAATCGAATCGAAGATTCACCCTCCCCCAGACTAGAACGAAACATTGTCCTCAATGTTTTACGGGTTAAGGTAATCCTAACAAAATTCTAGGCCGTTTATTAATTATGCCAAAGAAAACGTTAGTCGATAAGATTAAACGGATATAGGATTTCCAAGTAGCACCGATGAATGAAACTCGAGCGGAGAGAAAATCATGAGCGCGAGAGTCATCATAAATCACGGACAATCCTAACAAACATCACAAACAACCATGGAACACAAGAGTAGAAGAGGCACCCTCTCCTCACATTATTCGTTAGAAAATAGAAATTAAGAAGATGAAATGATAAGCATGGGTTGCCACCCACGAAGCGCTTTGTTTTTGTTCACCGAGTCACGTAGCTTGACTCGATCCCCGAATTAATTTGTCCTTGGGGAAAAATCCGTGGAAAAATAATCTCATTCGGGCTTTCATTCAAAATATTTGAAAAACATATGAGTTATTTGAAAGTTCCATCCCGAAGAGATAACCGATGGTATTTTACTTATGAAAACTTTGAAAAACGATACCAGGGTCAAAAACAACATCCTCACTCCCCACGGAGTGAAGGATAAGAGAAATCACACCAAACGTTACAAACGGTAAGAAAGTCATGATAACAATCTTGAAAAACTCATCATCATCAAAAGAAAATTTCATAATTATGGAATTATGAATTTTATCATTTATGCTCCTTTTAAAATCCTTTTCGGGTGGGAGGGATGGGATAAACTTTTCATAAAAACTCTCATTTATAAGAACTCCACCCGGATCATGATCAACTTCAAGATCAAAACTAAAACTTTCATATTTAGATTTAGAAAACTTTTCCATTTTGCATTCAAATTCATTAGAACGAAATGACTCAAACTCCGGAAGAGAGATAAAAGCATGAGAAGTGGTACTGCCACGATTCGTCTCTTCCGAGTAATCAAAATGAAAAGCTTCAAATGTCGGATCAGAAAAATCAGGACGATAAGTAGGATTGCCACTTATTTCCTCAGTCGTAAAGGTAAAACTCTCAAAGTCTGGTAAAAATTCCTCGAGCTCGGGCTCAAAAGGATCGTCAATTATAAGCTCAATCTTCGTCTTAACTTTATCTGGAGGAATTGATGGTTCATCGCTCAATAAATTGTTAAGAAAAATAATATCCCCCTCCGAATCAAAGTAAGAATCGTCAGTCTCAGAAATCGGAATCGTTTCAATTTCAAGAAATTCATCGACCTCTTCCCAAAGAGAATCATATTCCTTAGTCGGAGGAAATGATGGGGAAGAGTCGGAGACGAAAGTTTTAACAAAATCATCAAAGGAATAATCGCAAACATCGACGCTTTTGACGGAGTACTTATTCAACTTCGAAGCATCGGCTTTAAAAATCATAATATCGTCATCATGTCGTAAGGTTAGAGTATCCTCAAAATGGTCTACTAGGGCTTTAGCGGTTCGTAAAAACGGTCACCCTAGTATTAGAGGAACTCTCGGATCAGCTTCAAAATTGACAACAACAAAATCTGCCGGAAAAGTACACGAATTCACACGAACAAAAACATCCTCAGCAATTCCAACTGGATGAGTGATCGATCGATTAGCAAGCTCCAAAGTCATTCTCGTCGGTTTAAGAGCCCCCATTCCAAGTTGTTCGTAGATCGATAATGGTATGAGGTTTATACTCGCACCCAAATCGGCCAGGGCGTTACAAACTTCTTGATCTTTCAATGAACAAGGAATGAGAAACTTTCCCGAGTCACCAAGCTTTTCGGGAAGCTTCTTGAGAAGAATCGCAGAACATTGAGCATTTATCGGCGTTTCGGCTAATTCAAGCAATTTCTCTTTATTACTTATGAGGTTTTTGAACGTTGAAGCAAATTTCGGCATGTATACAAGAGCATCCATAAAACTTATATCAAAGTGCAATTTTTGAAAAATATCCAGAAATTTTTCCATTTGTTTTTTAGACTTTGCACGGAGCTCTTCATCGTTAAATCGTGACGGATATGGCAATTTAGACTTGTATTTCACATTATTCTCAAAAACGACTTTTTCTTTATCTTTTGACTTTTGGACAACCGGAGGTTGGACGTTTTCAGCTCCTCCATTATTAATAGGAGGAACCGAGTCCTTTGTCGCCTCGGTCTCACAGTCCACTACCTTAGGCGGAGATAAAGAAGAAGAGGTAGTAGGAGCTGTGGGTCCATCATATATAGCACCACTGCGAGTCGTGATCGCCTTAACTTCGCCCCTCGGGTTTGCGATCGTGTTGCTTGGCAAAGAAGTAATACCCGAACCCGAGGGTCGATCATTTAAACGTTTGTTAATATCACTGATTTGATTTGTAAACAACCGTGTTGACTCTTCATATTTTGCCATAAAAGATTGTTGGTTTTGAATCAATTGCTTAATCAAATCTTCCGTGGGCGACGGATTCTGAATAACACCTTGATTTTGATTATTGTTGAAATTCTGCCCACGGTTTTGGAAATTACCATGATTTTGATTTCCATGATTAGCGTTCTGAAAATTCCCAGGGTTTCCATGGTTTTGATGGTTTTGAAAATTGTTCCCTTGAGGCGGCCTTGATTGAAATTACCTTGAAAACCCCGATTTTGATTAAACCCTTGATTATGATTTTGAAAACCGTTATTAGCTCGACTCTGATTTTGATTTCCTTGATTATTACGATTCACAACATTATGATTCTGGTTGACTTGATTGCCTTGGTTTTGTGGTTCGAGAACGGGTGGTCCAAGATAATGAGGTGAACGGTAGCTGAGGAGATTACGGTCTCCTTGAGGTTGTGGGTAACCGTTGTTACCCGCGTTTGCAGCATACGCGTTCTCACGAGAAAAGACACCGGTGGCCGGACATTCATAATGCAAATGTGGACCACCACAAGTCTCACAACCGTGACTAACCACATTGACTTGATGGTTTGGTTTTTCAATAGAAATTGCATCAACTTTCTTTATTAAAGCCACAATCATATTTACCAATTCATCATTATTTTTACCATTATTAGACACTTGAGGTTTATTCCTTGACATTCTCACATGAGCTTTATTCTCAATTATCATGAAAGCATCATTCATGTTCCTAGCCAACAAGTTACCACCTGCAGCAGAGTTAAGCGAATCTTGGTCAGCATGACATAAACCATTATAAAACGTATCAATCTGCTGAAGGTCGGTGAACCCGTGGTTTGGACATTTTTCCTTCAAATCTTTGAATCGGTCCCAAGATTCACTAAAAGTTTCATCAAAAGCTTGTTGGAACCGAAAGATTTGAGAACGTAGGTTAGAAGTTTTAGAGGGAGGATAGAAGTAATTCACAAACTTGGAAGCGAGATCATTCCAAGTGTGAATCGAATTAGGCGGTTCCTTTTCCAGCCAAGTCCGGGCTGCTCCTTTTAAGGAGAAAGGAAATAACTTCAATTTCACCACATCGTGAGGAACTTGGTTCATTCTAATCGTCTCAGCGATGTCGGTGAAATTTCTGATGTACCCGTGAAAGGATATACCCGTGATTAAATTGAGTAATCCGTGATTGATCTCAAAATTGGCATTAATGTCCGGAATCACAATAGCTCTCCTCACACCATTGAATGGTGATTGGAGTTGTTCTTTCATCGGACGTGGATCAAATGCCGATTGTTGTCCCATCGGCGAGATAACATTGTGCTGCGGACCACCCATTGGCGGGGGTCCGTTGTTTTCGTTTTGGTTCATCTCCTCGTCGTCAAGGAAATGAACCTGACTCGTATGTCGTAAAACCCGCTCGGGGTTAGAGAACGGAGACGTAAGACTCTCAAAAGAAGAACGGGTGTGCATACACCACGAGCAAAATCAAAAAGTAAATGAAAAAGAAAAGAGAAAAGAATTTTTTTTTTGTTTTTTATATTTTTTCACAAAAACTTTTTATTTCTTTTGTTTTTCTTTTCTTAAAATGTAACGTTAATCGAAAACCGTTTCTTTCAAAACCACGCGCGACGGGACGGGAGAGAAGAATGGATCTCTCTTCAGCTAGCAATTTAATGTCTTAGCTTCCGTATTTCCCGCTTATTCGGTTGTAGTAATTGAAATAGTCCGATAAACAACTAAATTACGTTTTCGTTATATTGTGAGACTTTTTTGGTTTACAACGCCCTTTCTTTCGATCGAGTCGAGGCTGTAACTTTTATTATTTTTTTTGTTATTTTGTAAACACTTTAGGAAAGTGTTTTTGATTTTTCAATTTTTATAGAGATATATATACAAAGTAGAGGGAGGCTTAACAAAACACGATTTTGCAAAACGATATTCAAAAATTCACTTCGGCCTTCCCCGGCAGCGGCGCCAAAAATTGATTCGTCGTGAAAACCAATTATATATAATATAGTATAGTATCGAAGTGATCCGCGTAAAATACGAATCACCCGAGTCGTTTCCCAACGAAGGCGAATGGAATCGAGAGAATTAATAAAGCATAACACTATTCTAACACTATTCTAGATTATAACTAGGAGCTAGTTGGTTATGTGCACAGGTATTATAACACTATTCTAGATTAAGTCATGTTAGTACGCATAGAAATGTAACGTGGATCGTAAGAGAATTAATAAAGCAGCTTGAATTATTTTGCTATACGGTTAAGTGCCACAGGCAATGTACAAGTGGAAATCAATGCTGTATAACATGAATAAGGTTTGGGTGGGTTGGGAAACGAGTCAAGACAGTTTCGGCTTAAGATGAATCATTTTCGGGGCATAACTGTCTGGGTCAGGTTGAATTGACCCACAAACACATTTTTGTACGTGTTTTATAATTCGTTAATGTGATATTATTTGAAAAAAGTAGAAATTATTAAATTAATAATGTAATACGTACAACTTTGGGTGGCTTTCAATCTGTTTGACCCATTTGATGCATTCCTTTTGTAGCTAAATAATGAAGCATTTAACCTGTCAATATGTCACTGGGTGACTGAAGAAGACTAAATTACCTCGTACCCAATCCAAGCAACAGAAACCAACACTGATACAGCTAAAGCATTAGTAAACTTTCTGTATAGTTCAAGTTTGCCCATGCTTCTCCACGCCTGAGTTAACACAGGTGAATGCATGAGTTAACATAAGTCAAGTTCATCACATATTATGTGCTGCAATGCATGAGTAAAAACTAAAAAGTGAAGCACCTCTATATTACATTAAACTTTAGCAACGGGAGTTAATTACCAAAGAAAACCACTTAGAGATTACCAATATATGGTAGTATGAGATTAGCAAGCATACACAAATTATGAGTAATAGTCAGAATACATTGTGAATTTGCTAGATTGTCTAAAATATACTCTCTAATCATCTGTCGAACCACATAACCGTCACCACAAACGTGACATACTATCAGGAAAGGAATTAGAGAAATTGGGATAACTGATATTGCAATAAAGCAAAAAAGAATAGATAGTGAGATTACCTGAAGCTTTTCTAAAGTTTTAGATAATGATGAAAAGATCCAAAAAATGAAGCATGAATCCAATAGAGCAACGGGTAGTACCAAAAACACTCTTGCTTTCCCGGAAAAATCATTAATATTTCCAAGATTTTCAACCAGTTCAAGAGCTTCTGAAGCCACAAAGTATATCATACCAAGAAGCAACACTTTAAAAGTCACAACTCCTAAAGTAGGTCGTACAACACCAAAACCTATTGATACAACTAAAAGAAGCAGACGAGAAAGCGTCTTCTTGAAAGCACTAAAAGTAACTGCCCAAAGAATAATTCCAAGTGGTCTGCTTCCTGTAACATTAAAATTTGCATACTCAAAGTACCAGAGAGCCATCTCACACATTCCCAAACCAATAACAACTGTAATATGGTAATGCAACTGTATCACATCCTTCCAATGTTGCACAAACCGAAGAAACCATACAAGACCAAGAATAAGATAAGCTAATGACATAAATCCATAAAATGGCATAAATGGTGTCATCTTCCCCGGTAGCTAACCGTCTGGATTTCGCCAAACAGTTCTTCCGCTCATTATTGTGCATTTTAGTTGTGGATCACAATACATGAAGTAAAGATAGTACATTCCTGTTCTATTGATCTCAACAGTTTGTAGCGACATTTTTGCTTCTTCACTTTTTCCTTCAAAAGGGGTTTGTATACGTTTAGGCCAGCCAGGGTTATCAGGGTCTTGATGAATGATGACTTCACCTACTTTGAAAGAACCGTCACTGGCAAGTACAGGTGTACAGCATATTGCATTTGAGTTTAAATATGCACCCCTCATTTTATCACGGTTTTTCACTTCAACGATTATGGCCTCCACTAAACCAGTACTTGGTTGCATTTCGTTCTGCTTAGCAGCTATCTCTACTGGTCGTTTAAAGATGATGTCGTTGTAAAGGAATTAAAAGTATGTACATGAGAATTATTCAACAAGAATATATAGTTTTTTAATTAGGTTATTACGTTATTATACTGCGATAATGTTATTGACTTGGTAATCACGGATGTGAGATACAACCATTATTTTATACTTATGATTTATGTGTAAACCCCTTTTTGCTTCTGAATAGAATCCGAAAGAGACCTCAACAGCACTTTGGCTTATGCCTTATCTAGCTGATAGTTTTTAGTAAAAATTTTTATGGTTTAACTTTTTTGTTATACACACCATCTTTTAGTAACATTTTCTTTTTATGTTTTATTGAAAATTTCTACACTTAATATTTATGTTTCTACTATAAACACACTAAGCTATGATAGAATTAGTTGGGAGTTCAGGGGTTTTTTACTAAGCTTCTCAAAAAAGCTTATAGCTTTATCATAAACTTATTGTGTTATGGTAATTAAATAAGCCAATAAGCACCTTTAATAAGCATAACCAAACACCCCTTTAGTTCTAATATGAAGTTTTTTGATTTGATGTTATGACTAACTTTGTTGTTATCCTCACTATAATGCAACATGTTAGTGGTTTTTGTAGTTTTATGATCTTATCGCACACACTAAAGTGTAATGCAATTAGTTGTGTGCGCTTTTTAGAGGAGGATTAAGTATCAACACAAGATTGTTATGGAAGGTTAATATACCAAATATGTGTTTTAGTGCCTATATGAGGAATTTTATGGTAGGAATTCTTTTCGGAGTGTAATTTGTCTTTGAATGAATTAATAAAACTTAACAGGTGTTTACCGTCATTGATAACACTAGAGGTGTCAACCAACGGTCTAAAATATGGGTGTGTTTTACCTTGATGATTTAGGCCAATTTTGAAGAAAGTTGCATTAAAGTGAAAGGTCAGTAAGGATTCAAACAATCCTAAAAGACTTACGGATGTACTCTGTCATTTTTTATGCATTTATAATTTACTTATACAAGTAATAATAATTTCTTTATGTAGTTCGGGTTTAGAGAAAAATTATTCTTATACATTATAAATAATCGTAAGATTAAATTTGAGTTCTACCAATTACATTTTTTTTTGTTTCTCTTTATGTAATAAAGAAACTATAGTGTAAGCATCTATGTTAATTTGCTAATTTTATGATTAAACATGAGAAGAATATAGTATAGTATCGAAGTGATCTGCGTAAAATACGAATCACCCGAGTCGTTTCCCAACGAAGGCGAATGGAATCGAGAATATCAATTCATGAAATTGTGAATTGAAAAGTGAGAAAGTGAAAAATGACAATCAATATATTCAAGTAATCACAAACAACTATGAAATATGCAAAGAGTACAAGCTAATAATGCACCAAAGTGAAAAACGTAAAAACGAAAATGCAACCGAAAAATTTACAACATAACGTTTATTAAAAATTGATCCTATAAACTTGAAAATATTTTCTAAAAATATTAAACTATTAAAAAGAATTTTAAGAAAAAGAAAAATATTTTTTTGAGTTTTTATTTATTTTCTAGAATTTATTTTCTATTTATTGAATTAAAAATGAATTAAAAATAAAGAAAAATAGAAAAACAAATTGGAAAAATGAAAATTAAATTCTAAAAATTCTAAAATATTATAAAAGAATTTCTAAAAATATTTTTGTATTTTTCAAAGCTTTTTCTGATTTTTTATGGCTTTTTGTTATTTAAAAGTGATTAAAAATGAAGAAATATTAAGAAAAATATCAAATCAACTCAGAAAATTATGAAAAATTTACAGAAAATCTAAAATATTCTAATGAGCTTGCAGAAAAATTTTGGAATGAAAAAGATGAACAGAAGTGCTTATTTCAAGCTCAAACAGCTTATGGCAAGTGCTTATTCATAAGCACTTGCCAAAGAAACTTTACCAAACTCTCAACACAAATGTATTATGCCAAAATAAGTTCAAAGTAACTCAGAAGTTAACAAAAATCAAACAGAAACAATGGAATTCAATCAATAAGCAATTAATTCAACTCAATGAATAAGCAATAAGCACTTTAGGCAAAACTAGGTGAATCAGATCATTAACTATACTCATATATCAGCAAATAAACTCAGAAAATCAGAATCAAAACAATCACAAGCTCAAATAAGAAAACAGCCTAGTTGCTCAAAACAGAATTCTAGTCTCAACCCCTGAATAAGCAGGTCCAATAAGCTATACACAATAAGTTCTAAACTGCAAAATTAAGGATGCAAAAGCTACACTACTATACTGAGTTGCAAAAACACTTAAATTCTATATCTAATTCTACCACATGAGATTCTAAACTTACTTACAAACAGCAGCAGTGAACAACAATTCTATGATCAGTTGATTATATAATTGATTCTACTAACTGACTTAATCCAACTTCTAAGGGTTACATCTAATTCTAATATTATTATTAAGCTAACACTATTCTAGATTAAGCTATGTAATACTAAAGTGCAGCTAACTTACCAATCTACTAACTGATTTCAAAATTCCTATCAGTAAACTACTTATCAAGCTACCTTTTGACTTTTAGATAACTACTCTACTATTTTTATGATGCAGAACTTGTTTAACAACCTAAAGGAACTAGTGTAAACTAAAAACTTGATGATCTAACAACTACACTATTCAACTTCTGCCAAATCCAAACACCCCTATATCTATTAAATTTCACTA
Organism: Artemisia argyi; assembly: GCA_030686995.1. Classification (NCBI taxonomy): domain Eukaryota; kingdom Viridiplantae; phylum Streptophyta; class Magnoliopsida; order Asterales; family Asteraceae; genus Artemisia; species Artemisia argyi. The sequence goes on from JARVZY010010909.1 coordinate 73,104, forward strand.
GAAAACAAAGTTATTATCTACTAACTAACAAACTGCTGATATACACTACTACAATTACCATAACAGATATAAAATCAGCAATCAAAAATAGAGAAATCAATATAGTCTAAGATCTAAGCTTCCCTACTAAATCCAGTTACACTATGAATGAACAATTTAACAAACTCAATCAATCTAATGATCTTAACTTGCTAAAATAACAACAACAGAAACAGTAACAACAATTATAAGTAACAAATTTCAAAGGAAACTCAAAATCACAGATTTATGCAACAATCCAAACAAAGAATGAAACAATAATTACTTAAGCATTCTCATCAGCACAAACAGATGAGATTCACTATGCACGCCTGTCTTTTGACAGGCTGAGTACTTCCCAATCTTACTCAAACTTGTCCAATCCTCCACAATTCACCACAAATCTGAATGTTGACTTTTATTGACCACAAGCTAATGAATATTGAAACTGTAAACTATTCTTTCTCAAACTATGTAAAGCTAAATTTAGATGTAACAAACAAATATTCAGCTTATTTAAAAGCTGAATATCACAAATCTATTTTCTATTTTTATTGATTTTCTGTTTTTAGGAAAACTAGTTAAAACTAAATGAAGAAAGATTTGAAAACTAAAGTAATTTTAAAGGAAATGAAATAGTGAGATTGAAATAAGAACTAAATAATAAGCAGTAAAAGTATTAATAATAAGCTGAGTTGATTAAACATAAAAGAAACTTCATTGATATTAAAAGAAATTACAAGTAGCTAAACTAAATACATTCAAAGTAAAAATTGGCAGAGTTTAGCTAGCCTAAAAACTCCACACTTTTCTAAACTAACAACACATCTATATATAGGAGGTGAGGGGTAGGAGCTCACGGATTGCCATGTTGGCAATCCGTGTGAGGTTGTGTTTCTTCACACCTAATCTAAGCCTTTGATTCCAATCAATCATTACCCATTAAATAACAACCCTTGGATCACTCAATATGACGCGTTCCTCCCAATCTTTGGCTGCCAAGTGTCCCTAATTGTGCTTCTTGAGTTCTGACACATACTGACACCATCCTGACCATCTAGAAGCCTTTTGAATTGAACTAATTACCCTTAATTATGGTAATTAAGGATGGGGTAATTTCTAGGGTTCATGTTTATTGTAGCTTCTGGGTAAGGGGTGAAATTTGGGTGGAGGGAAAAAGGGGTACGGGGTTAATTTTATTTTTGGTTTGTTTGACCTTTGACCAAAAGGGATGTGGGTTTTGTTGACCGAGTGGTATATGGACTTGGGTTGGCAGTAAATGTAGGGGTGGGCTTGTGGTATCTTGGGCTAGGGTTGATTTAGAAGATTGGGCTTTGATTATTATTTTTGAATTGGATTTGGAACTTTATACATTGAATATTAGACTTAGGATTTGGAATTTGAAACTTGTTAACAATTAAGGACCATTTTTGACAATTGATAAAATCCAAGGACCACTTCTGTAAATTATTGCAAGGGCTTTATATGGCAAATGATGATTCTTCAAGGGTAGATTCTGAGAATCTGAGCTAAATCAAAACTCTTTCCCGGCTCGGCTTTTGAAAACTCTTACAAATCTCGTGCTCGTGTTGCTTAATTTTGTTCGTTTTCATAGATATCCGTTCCTGCATACCATAAACACAAAAACATTACAAATTTGGCATAATTCGATTAGTTTTTGGTCTTTTGAGTCTGGTTTTGGTCTTATAAAAGTGAGTGAATAAGCACTCACCACAACCCGTTCAAAGACTGGTGCGCACAATTAAACATTACACAACACTTTGCGTCAGTTAAACACCCACAAACCAATGGTTTGGTTGAACGCGCAAATCGCAGTCTGGGCGAAGGAATAAAAGCGCGCCTTGACAAACATAAAGGAAGATGGGTGGATGAGTTGTCGCATGTCTTATAGGCGCACCGCACGACAATAAAAACTAGCACTGGCGATACACCATTCTCTCTTATCTATGGGACAGAAGCTGTCATACCAGCCGAGATTGGAATGCCAACTATCCGTACGGCGGAAATGAATGTTACAACTAATGATGATGAGCGGCGCATAGACTTGGATCTGTTGGAAGAAAGGCGCGAACGCGCAACCATACGTGAAGCAAAGGCCAAGTCAAAGATGAAGAAGTATTATGACGCAAAAGTCAGAAACACTTCTTTTAGGCCAGGAGACTTCGTATACCGCGCCAATGATGCAAGCTACGCAGAAGAAATGGGCAAACTTAGACCCAAATGGGAAGGACCCTATGAAGTCACAGAAGCACTAGGCAACGGTGCATACAAGCTGCGTAATATGGAAGGCCATGAGCTAGCATGCACTTGGAATATCTGCAATCTCAAGAGATGCTATATTTAGGAAAGGCTACGGCCCACGCATAGACAACTCTGCACTTTAGTACGTGCCTAATAAATGTCCGTGTATTTGATTTTTTTTAGGGAAGTGTCTTTTATTTTCAAACACTTGCAAGTATTAATAAAAAGTTGTGGTTTCTAGCTAACTCTATAACACATTTAACTTTATTGCTTACATTTTTAATTATGTCTCAATATTGTTACTTTATATTTTACCTACATGGCGTGCATGCACTTAATAAGACCTACGATGGCAGAAAGGATGAGTAAACCTACTAAATAACTCATTGAGTAAGAGGGTTGCAAACCCATCAACATTGGATCACGCATCCTTGCTAAACACCTTACTCTCAAGACGTTGAAGTAAGTTTAATGCGCATCCCACAAAGGATACACAACAACGCACAATGTGCACATTTAGCAATTTAGGAGCCAAGACTCTTGGTCCCTTGATATAGTATTCTGCAGCACGCTGCAAGGCTATGCATACACTTATGAATTCTTATTCACATATATTTATTAAGTTATGGACTTAATACATATTCTCCCATGTACGTTTTAATTTTGACTCTTGGCGAGTCTTTCACGAAAAGACTAACTATTCTAAGTACAAAATGATACAAACAAACCGTACACAAAAAGTTAAATATTATTATTTAACGAAACCATGAGTTTATACAAATTACATATACAAAAATCCATAGATATCTACATGCTATGAGCACGTCTATGACTTGAGCTACTAGCTGTAGACGCCAACTCCCCAGCCTCACTCAGCCTTCTCAGCAGGCTGCTATCCTCCTGAGATACCGTCGGTACGCTGACGGGAATCCCATCAGACCTGGGGAGATGAGTTGCGCCAACACCGCAGAGAATAGCCTTCCCTTTCACGCCCTGCTTACGCGCAAGCCTTGTCGTGTGTGCTTGCAAAGACTTCTTCAAAGAAATTTCCTTCTCAAGGGCGAAGGGATTGAGCATGTGGCGGGGGCGAGCAAAGATAGGCACCTTCAGTTGCGACTCATCTGGCTTCAAAAAGAAGTCAGGTTGCGCCTCCGCATCTTCGGCTATGTGTCTGCCCAGAGTCAGGCCCTGCATAATCACGTTGATTGGATAATCTTGATCACGATCTAACTGAGCGATATAGGGAAAGTCAAAGACCTTCATCTTCTCCATGGCCTCCACAAGCTCATCATAGGCATCCGCCTTATAACCAGGCACTTCTGCAAGCGGCACCGTCAACATTTTGCTCTCATGAAGCTCCTCCACAGCCTGCGCCTTGCCACGCGCCATGGCGTACTCCACAACCTTCCCAAAGGCCTCCACAACCTCTTGGGACTCCAGCGCGCCCATGGCAGTGAAGCGCAGACCATGGCTGATCAACCACCTGTGAATACAACAACACATGCATTAGAAGATAACAAAGGAGTTACAAAACAAAAAGAAAAAAAAAGAAATAAATACCTGCGCTCAGCAATAGAAGAAACTAGGTGAGGATACAGCTCCTTATCGTACTCAAGACTCAGCTTGCGCAGTTTGCTCTCGTGCACCTTCAGATCCGTCTCCACACGCTCGCGGAATTCATCAATTTGTGCGAAATGCTTGCTCCTATTCTCTTGCAAGTATTTCAACCCCCAGGCGCAGCTAGACCTGTACTGCTCAGTAGCAGCACGCTCACGATTCAGCTCCACCATCAAGGACAACTTCTCATCCACAAGCCTTCTGGCATGTGCAGTTGTGGACTCTAAATCAGTCCGTGCATCAGCCAACTGCGCCCTCAACAATGCAATCTCCTCATCCTTCTGTGCGAGGCTGCTACTTTCACCAACATATCGAGCCTTGAGCTGAGTAACCAACTCAGCCTGACGCTCAGCAACCGCACCCAACTCTTCCATCAGTTGCTGCAGACATCTCCTCACTCACCCTCAACGGCTCCTCCACATGATAATGAGTCGCTTGGGGTGGCACTGACCCCTCAACAAACGCTGCATCACCCCCTGCAGCTTTGTCACTACACGCAAAAAGAATGAAGTCAAGGCATTGTATGGCGAATAAGGAAAAAAGAAAGTAGATAATAAAGTAATTGTCACTTACGTAGGAGGTGAGGTCTCAGCAGTCTCATGCGCAACAAAGGATAACGACGCCTCCTCATCTGTGGACTCATCCACAATGATAGTGTAACGTCTGTGCTTGGAGGTACCCTCACCACCATCATCAACAGCCTTGCGCTTAGCACCTTGGCGCTCCTCTTCCGAGTCGGTGTCAACCTTGAGGATCCCACTACCTCTAACGTGTGGTTAGAATACCAACAGGTACATGCACTTTTTCACGTATTTCAAGGGATACGTGGGACACTTGGAGGCTAGACACATCGTATCTCCCCTTTTGGGCAGGAAATATTAGAACCTTCCCCGCCACGCTTGCCGCTAATATTACTAGTCTAGCATCCGCGGTTACTACCTACGCATACTAGACTGGGGGGACATGATGACGTATAGTCCATACTCGGGTCACGAACCCGATTAATGAACATTACTAAGACCTAAACCCACCACGAGTGGGCTATCATAACAATGATTGGGCTATCGTACTAATGGTTTGGGGCTCACGAAAGCCCAAACCCAAAGTTATTTATGGTTTTGATATAGATATCTCTTATTTAAGGGATATATATAAAAAAAACAACCGACATATACCGAAGAGTAAGGAGCACGTATCCAATAAGGATTTCGTGCCAATATAAAGAATATCATAACCCTCGTTAAAGGTACGACTTACAACCCTAACTCTTCAATATAACCCTAAAAACCGATTGCTTACTCTCACGCTGGAGGATAATCGTGGGAGACAATCCCACGATAAGCCTAACAGTGTTTGTTTGTTTTCTTAGTGCGTAGGTATCAAGCATTAAGATCTGATTGGTACGAGAACACGAACCCAAATAAGGAACGCCCAACTTTTGTATCAACAGTTATCAATAAATATGCAATCTTTCTTGTGTAAACACAAAAAACAATTCAATAAAATATCTATTTGCTATTGTACATGTTATCGGAGCTTTAGGTTCAACTAACCACAAAATAGTTATCCTTTGGTCATCGGCTACTAGCCGATGATTCGGAGGGATCTCAATTTATTTATTTTTTCGTTTTATACTTTTGTTTTATTAGTCCTTTCATCTCATTCAAATCATAAACCATAGAACACAAAAACTCTAGTCGTCATAACACATCCCATATTATATTGATTTAGCCATCAATCAACAATATTTATCTCATCAACATTACTTTTTGTTTTCCCGCCGAAGATCATTGTCATTTTTCAAAAAAATTGGTCAAAAAATTGTCACTCCTACCAAAAGCAAAAACAAGCCATGATGTAAAAAATGTCATGCAAGGGAGGAAGCCACAAGCAGCAAACAACAATGCTGTCGAATATAATTATACATTCGTTTTAACAAACATCAAAGAAGACGATAGAAGTAAAAGGAAGAAGCGACTTCAACATATGTTCCGGTTTCTCTGTTCGGAAGCCTCACGTTCAAACTGCGGGGGAGTGTTAGATGACTAGGTTAGTTGGCTAAAGCCTGAGGTTTAGGGTCAAGATTACTTCTTCACAAAATTATGTGTTTGTCATAAATACATATGCAATCTTTCTTATGTAACACAAAAGACAATTCAATAAAAGATCTATTTGCTATTTTACAATATGTTCTTGTCAGAAATCAAAGAAATGAGATAAGAACTAGTTCAATAATAGGATATTCAAGTAAAGAATGAATCACGAATTAATGAACCAAAAGGATTTGTTATTAGAAACATGAATTGTTTACAATGTGAAATAGAGAATTACAATCAACAAGCTAGGTTAAAAATGAAATCTGAATGAGTTTCTATCAATGAAAATGAAAGGGTAAAGTGAATTTGGGAAGGAAAACCCGTTTGGGTTTAGTTCTTTCACCTTTGAGCGTTTGAATTTTGTAGTTGACTTCTGTTTTGACTTTTGTTGGCCATTTTTAGTTTTTATCGCACTGCAAATGTTTAGTAAAAGTTTACTGTTAAGAGAATTATTTTAGAAACTTTTAGGTGGCATTTAGTTGGAAAACATTTTCCTTCATTTCCTTTTTTTTTTTTTTTTTTTTTTTTTTTTTTTTTTTTTGGTTTTGTAGGAAAAGGAATGAGAGTTTTATTTCCACAAAACAATGAAAAATTTAAAAAACGCGTTTAGTTAGAAAAACATGTGTTTGTGTTATTCATTTTGTAAAATTAGAAAACCTGTTCAAGTACTGTAGTTTTCTATCTCAATTATCTATTCACCTTTGTAATATTATAATAACATCTTCGAAACACAAAACAAATATTATAAACTAACCAACTAAATAATAAAATAACTAAAGAAAAATATAATACGAGAAAATAAAGAATTAAAAAAGTAAAATATTACAACAAATAACATGAAAAAAAATCTTCAAATGACTACAATTCGGCATAAAAGCATAAAGTTTGACATGAAATAAAATTTCCTATTTCATCTGTTTTATTATCTGTTCAGTATGTTTTTATCCATTTTGTACGTTTTAATCCGTTTTCATATGTTTTTGAACATTTTTATACATTTTATTAGAGGTGGTAAACGGGTCGTTTGGGTCACGGGTCATGAGTCATACATGTCATGTTTCAAAAATGGGTTTAATGAGTCATAAGTCAGACGGTTTGGGTCGGGTCGACCCACTAAAATATTGTGTTTTCATCCGTTTTGTAACAACCGGCAGTTTAGGGAGCTATTTTTAAAACCCGCATTACAACTTAAGTTCGTTTATAATTTTTATTTGAAATTTTCATTTCACAACGAACTTGTAAGACCTATTTTATGGATATTTCTAATTAATGACGTTATGGAATTCGTGAATTATGTTCATAATTCATTTTTGATTATATGATCGGTGATGTATATTTGAATTCTCAGTTGGTACTACGTTGACTTTGGCACTAGGATTTCCTAACGACAATTTTATGATTCGTCTTAACGAGTCCGATATATATTTTAATTAATTACGAGAGGTTCTCGTGTGATATGGAAGTTTTAAAATAAGTTCGGGTTCGGGCCACATGTTTTTACATTTAACCGCGTTACCCGCTCCACCGTAATAATATCCTTATTATTACTACTATTATTATTATTCTTATTATTAATATAACTTTAAAAAAAAAAAAAAAAAAAAAAAAAAAAAAAAAAAAAAAAGTTAAATAAGGTGTGTTTGGTCCGGTTTTACCCACACACACACAACACAAACATCCACCCATCTCTCTATTTTTCATCTCATCTCTTCCCCCACACCAAAACCCTAGCCGCCGACTCAAAATCCGGCCACCGCCGCCGCACCTCAGCCTCCACAACAAAACTAATACCACCATTTTATTCCTCTCCTTTCCCTCTTTCTTTTGGTATAAGAAACGCACCCTAAAACCATCATTAACACCACCAAATCTATAGTTATCCATTCGAAGTTGTGGTAGTTTTCTAGATCTGAGCATTTGGAGGATTTAGAAGGTGAGGAGAAGCTTTTTCATGAGTTTTGGGAGCCACGAATTGGTTCTATTCGTGGCTACACGAATGCTTTTATGGAGAATCGAATTGGTTTTTGAATGGAAATGATTGTTTTTGCGATTAAAAGATAGTTTGGTATCCGGGTTCATGGTTGGGTCGTGGTTGACTCGGAACCGAGAGCAAAGCTCTCGGCTTATTTTCTTGATTCGAGCCCTTGTGTGGCTATGGTCCTTGATGATGATTGATTGATTGGTTGTTTGGTTGTCGAGGGTGTGGTGAACCTCGATCCGATGCTAGCCGAGACCATGTGGTCTCGGGGGGGTTTCTCTTGTGCTCTTTGGCCATACCGAGACCCTCAAGGGGTTCTCGTTGAGTGTGGTTCGAGCCTATTGGCTCGTATGGTTTTTGTGGTTCGACCCTTGTGGGTCGCGGCCTTGAGCCGTGTAGTATTTTTCTTGTTGCCGAATTGACCATTTGGGTCGAATGGAGTATATGATTACTCGGTTAAGCTCTTGTGAGCCATATATTACATGTGTTTGGTTCGAGTCCTAATGACTCGCGGTTCGGAGCCGAGACTCAAGTGAGTCGAGGGCTCGGGTCGGCTTGGTAAACCGACCCACACATTAACTTTGTTAATGTTATTATTTGTATAATTGTGAACTTGTTTATTTTGTTGTTGTGGTATTTATTTCTCGGCCGTATGCATGCGGGTCGAATTGGATATTGATTTTGTTATTGAGGAGTTGTTGACGAAAGTGATTGGGGACCGATTGTGAGACGGTCGTTAGATTGACGGAGATAGGTTAGTCGGGTGCCGTAGTCGGACCTTATTGTTGTAGCCCGTGGTTTGAGATTGTGATTGGACGGAGATTTGTTATTTATGACTTTTGCTTACTATTGGACTTGGACAATGAGCCGAGAGTCATGACTCGGACATATGACCATTTCGTATAACTCAATAACTATTAAAAATTGAAACGAGAATAATAAAACTCGTAATAATAATTATTGATAATATGAACGTTTATACGAAAGTATATACGTGAATAACGTATATATAACTATATAAACGCGTATATTAATAATAATAATAATCACGAGTCGTATTATAAATAATACGATTAGATATATATTAGGCTACGAAAGTGGCGTAATATTATTAAACGCATTATTATTATAAAAATTGTGTTATAAAACGGGAAACTCCCGACAATTATGAAACGTTTAATAAAAAGTCATTTCAGATATATAACGGATAAACTTATTGAGTTAGGCGAAATTGTTGTCACTCGGGTCCAGGTAAGTTATTATTTGCGACTTTCGTGTTGTCACGGATATATGACGACTAATATAGACGTTTTCTATAATTAAATAACCACTTAACTGTAAGGTTGAGCCGGGTTGTTTGGTTATACGAAATAAATATATTAGTGGGCATCGTATCCTACGACGCCCATAGGTTGTAGTATATGTAAAGTGTAATAGATTTCGGGTGTATGTATCGGGAAATCTGGCCAATTTGACGATATATATGAGAAATTTATTAAACTATGATATATACTATATAGTAATTATGTGCTATGTGCTTTAGATTGGGTGTAATCTTGGAACGGTATATTACGTAAATAAATATGAGGATTATCAAATCGACGGTTTTGGTAAACTTTGGCGATTTATTTAAATGATATATTGGGCTAATATTAGATCTATAGTTTATTTATCTTTCTATATGTGATCTCTCTTTGGTTTGTTTTGAGTCGACCCACCACCCGTATGGATACCAAACGCAAATACACCAAACTAATACGAAATGGATTTTCGGAAATAAAACGGATTCTCGTCCGGGTTTGGGAATATTATATATTTGAGGAAATGATTTTTGAAAGAGTTAATATTGTTAGGTCGTGCCAAGTCCGTAGTTGCTGTTTCGTGAGTTATCATACGTCTTATTTCTACCTACCTCGTCTTGCTATTTTCTGGACTTGAGGTGAGTCATAGCCCCACTTTTTACTCTTGAACTATGTTTTCAATGATTGGGGTGAGAAACGTGCAAATCATTTTATGTGGACTATTATCGCTTTTATATGCTTTCTAAACTTGCTATGCGTATGGAGTAGGATGTATTGTCAGCTTTAGTCACATATATTTTGTGTGTACTATTCAAGGTTGGCTTATTTGGTTATTGATGGATTGTCAGCTTTAGTCACATATATGTTGTGTGTACTATTCAAGGTTGGCTTATTTGGTTATTGGTGGATTGTCAGCTTTAGTCACACCTTTTGTGTGTACTATTCAAGGTTGGCTTATTTGGTTATTTGGACTGTCAGCTTTAGTCACATAGTTTCGTGTGTACTATTCAAGGTTGACTTATTTAGATACTATAGTGTGCACCTATAGGTTATTAATACTTCGGAGGTTATCCGAGTATTTATTGGTATTGCGAGGGTTACCCGAATATCTATGTTATTACGGAAGGGTATCCGTGTGTTATGTTGAGAGCGGAGGGTATCCGCAGGCTTTTAGCGAATCCTTAGTCTAGCTAGCAAGCGTTTTGCGTATATGTCCACTATATTATTAGTTGAATTCAAACCTATGATCTCACCAGCGAAAGCTGACTTTTAGCACGTTTTCTCAGGTAATTAAGTGTTGAGGTGCATGCTTGGATTGGAAGGCTCGGCTAAGACTCACGGTTTATGGATCTATTTTTCTAAACTCTGATAATTAAATTTGGACCTATTGTTATTTTATTTTGGGCCTGACTCTGAATGATGTTGGGATAAATGTAAACCTTAAAACCCCGTTTTGGTTGTGTTTTTACTATGTTTACTTTATCTCGTTCTATATTGTCTTGTGTTGGATACCAATCCTCGTAGCACCCCGAAAGCTTGTTGAGTCTTCCGCTATATCAAATTTTGGGGGTGTTACAGATTGGTATCAGAGCCAAGGTTATAGAGAACTAGGTAAATAAACGCCTAAACTATAACCGTATTTTTATTAGAAAATGATCCTTGACCACCGCCCGCCAGCCCGCCAAGCCGAAGCATCTTCTATTATTTGAGGTATTATGAGATATTTGAGATGATTTGAGGTTTATGGATTTTAGTAATAAGACGGCGTTCTCGAGGATTTATATGGTCTACATGTTTTATAAACATTTTAGTAATGCGGTGTTTGAAATTCTTTTATTGAGATTATATATGGAATTATTTGATGAGTATGTTTGGTATGGTATTATGAGTTGTGATTTAAGTTGTTTTGAAACACTTACACCTACCCTACGCCGTTGTCACAGACTATGGCCTCCCATATGCCCGATGTCGTCGAGGACATCCTTACTGCACCGGTTTTACCTGCACAGTTCATTATGGCATCTGATGACCCTTACCAGATGGCCATGACCCCAGCTACTGTATCACAGGCAGCTTCTACTTCAGCACTACCTGCTGCATCTACGCAGGGACCCTCATCTTCTTTAGGGCTCCCTGGTACATCGAGGCAGCTTACTCTTCATCAGGCTTTGGCTCGTGTGGCACCACGCTTTGCCCACCGAGCTACGGCACGCATGTCGGTACGCCCTACTCCATCACCTTTACAGATTGATGCTCATACTCTTCTGTCTGAGGCGCCACCCACATCCTTGCGTCGTCGTCCTAGATCACCTACTACATCTTCACATGGTTCACCTAGTAGGAGACGACGAGTGATGAGGTACTCTTCCGATGAGGAGGAGGAGTACGAGGGTGAGGATGAGGCTGATGACCCTGAGCGGGAGGATGACCCTCAGGAGGCTGAGCATGGTGATGATGATGACCCTGAGGAGGAGGATGACCCTCAGGAGGATGAGATGCCTGATGATGATGATGAGTTAGCACCACCAGCTCAGGCTGAGGAGCCTGATTCACCTGTACACCCAATTGAGCCCGATTCACCTGATCATCCGTTCTTGTTTGAGTTGCCACCTGGTAGTCCCGTTGAGTCGGGTGCATCTTCTGAGGTTTCTGCTGAGCATGCAGAGTTGGGTGAGATTGGCAGGTTGTGGGCTTGGATTACTGAGCTTAGTGACAGAGTTGCACGTGTATCTGATCGACTTGAGCGAGTTATTGGAGAGTTTTTAGCAGATTTGAGAGTTGATTTGACTGTCGCTGTGGGCAGGGCTACTGAGCTGAGGAAAGTTATGATGGATGTCCACGAGCATATCGATAGTTTGCAGCGAGGATTCGTTACTGCTCGTGAGGCCGACCGCAAGCTTTGGCAAAGGAATGCCGAGCTAGAGAATGAGGTGGCTGACCTCAAGAGAGACCGAGACACCCATAGCGTGGAGTTAGGATCGTTATGGAGGGATCTTGATGGCTTGAGGCAGGAGTTGAGGATTCTCCGTCAGCCACGTGGCTAGTTGTTTGAGTTATATTATTTTGTTGCTTTCTTAGCCGAGGAGTGTTCGGTTAGAAAAGCTAGTTATCATATTTTGATGTATTTTGTACGGTATTCGTCTCTTTTGGAATGATTAGTATGTTTTGTGTTATCCGTTAGTTGGAACGATGTTAGATCGCTATTGTATGGTTGATGGTTATTAGTATATGGTATTATGTGATTTTGGGTGTTATGGAAATTGAGTCCTTATTCGCTTATTTGTTGTTACGTGATCAATGGCACCACGTCGAAACCCTGTTAGGTCTACCAGAACTGGTCCTGCTGTGACTACTCCTACTCGCCGAGGTCGTCGACCTACTCGAAATGTTGAAACCCCTACTCCTGACAACCTGGACACCACAAACCGCAACAACAGGAATCAAAATGTTGATGTTCAGGGAGACAATGATCATGTTCCACTTAATGCACCTACTGTGGATCAAGCAATGATCAACCAACTCGTGGAGCAAAGAGTTGCTGAACTACTCGCTGAGTCAAATCATTCCAACAATTCTGCTGGAACTTTTCCACCTGTTCGTGCTAATGGATGTCAATACAAGGAATTCAAGATTTGTGGACCCATTGAGTTTGGTGGAAATGAAGGAGTGGTTTACTTAGTCAGATGGATTGAGAAGACTGAGTCAGTGTTTAATGTCAGTGGTTGTGCGGAGAATGCGAAGGTAAAGTTTGCTTCTTTTACTTTCAAGGATGAAGCTTTGACTTGGTGGAACAACTACCGAAATGCAGTTGGGAGTGATGTAGCGTATGCTATGACTTGGGAGCAATTTAAGTCCTTGCTGATTCAGACTTATTGCCCAAGGAACGAGGTCAAGAAGCTAGAGATTGAGTTTTGGAACCACAAGGTGAAAGGTAATGATATGGCGACTTACAATCGTCGTTACCAGGAGTTAGCCTTGTTGTGCCCAGATATGGTGAAAACTGAGACTCAAAAGATCGAAAGGTATACTGATGGTTTGCCTGTAGCTACGAGGAATGATGTAATTTCTGCTAGGCTTGCAAACATCCATGAGGCAATCACATTGCTCAACAACTTATGGATTCGTTGGAATTAGAAGAAGCTGAGAAGGAGAAGAATGGAAAGAGAAAGAGAGACCGTCACTCTAAGAGTAATGATCACCAAAGCAAGAGACAAGCTAAGGCTTATGCTATTGGGAATGGAGATAAGAAAAATCAGAACGGTGACGCACCCAAGTGTGATCGTTGCCATCAGCATCACACTGGATGGTGTAGTGTGAAATGCCAGAATTGCTCAAAGAAAGGACATACAGCTAGGGACTGTAGAGCTCGACCCCTTGCAATGGTTCAAGCTGCTCCTGAGATGAGAAACAAGGCAGATGTAACCTGTTATGGGTGTGGAAAGAAGGGACACTATAGGAATGAGTGTAGAGAATCGCGGAACCGTGGAAATCAAGGCTCGGGTGGTAATGGGTACAATTATGGAAACCGTGGAACTGGAGGAAATCGTGGACGACAAGATAATGGGGACCAACGTGTGGAAGCTGGAGCTGCTCAGGGAAGAGTGTATGCACTCGGGAACGAGAGAGGAGAAGATCCAAACGTCGTTACTGGTACGTTTCTTCTCAACAATCGTTATGCTTCCATGCTATTTGATACTGGTGCCGATAGGAGTTTTGTGTCCACTACGTTTGCACCCTTACTAGAGAAACCCCCGATGGCCTTAGGAATTGGATATGATATTGAGTTAGCTAATGGGAACATAGAAAGGATTAATACTATCATTCGCGGTTGTACGTTAAATTTCTTGAACCATCCTTTCAACATAGATCTTCTACCCGTCACGTTAGGAAGTTTTGATGTAATCATTGGTATGGATTGGTTGTCGAAGTATCGTGCTCACATACTTTGCGACGAAAAGATCGTGCGTGTACCATACGGAAAAGAAGTCTTAAATATATTAGGAGACCGAAAGGATTCTAGGAGCCCATCCCGCTTAGCAGTCATATCTTGCACAAAGTTACCGAAGCTAATGGAGAAGGGATGTTATCTTTTCTTAGCTCAAATTTCTGAGAAGGGAGAGACGAAGAAAAAGGAAAGGTGCATTGGAGATGTGCCTATAGTTCGTGATTTTCCTGATGTGTTTCCCGATGATTTGCCGGGAATCCCACCGACTAGACAAGTGGAGTTTCAGATTGAGTTGATACCTGGTGCTGCACCTGTAGCACGAGCACCTTATCGTCTTGCACCTACCGAACTGGAAGAGTTGTCGAAACAATTGGCGGAGTTAGCCGAAAAAGGATTCATAAGACCAAGTTCTTCACCTTGGGGAGCCCCAGTCTTATTCGTGAAGAAGAAGGATGGATCGTTTCGTATGTGTATTGATTATAGGGAGTTGAATAAGTTAACGATGAAGAATCGATACCCGTTACCTAGGATCGATGACTTGTTCGATCAACTTCAAGGATCGAGTGTGTATTCAAAGATCGATTTGAGGTCGGGATATCATCAACTTCGAGTTCGTGAGGAAGATATTCCGAAAACGGCTTTCAGAACCCGTTACGGGCATTACGAGTTTCAGGTGATGCCGTTTGGGTTGACTAACGCACCAGCAATATTCATGGATCTCATGAATCGTGTGTGTAAGCCTTACTTGGATAAGTTCGTGATTGTATTCATCGATGACATTCTGATTTATTCAAAGAGTGAGAAAGAGCATGAGGAGCATTTAAGACTCATTTTGGAATTGCTCAGGAAGGAGAAGCTCTATGCCAAGTTTTCGAAATGCGAATTTTGGATTCCGACAGTACAATTTTTGGGTCATGTGATTGATAGACGAGGAGTCCACGTGGATCCTGCAAAAATTGAGGCGATAAAAGATTGGGCTGCACCTACAACCCCAACCGAAGTTCGTCAATTTTTGGGCTTAGCTGGTTATTACCGAAGATTCATCGAGGGATTTTCGAAGATAGCTAAACCATTGACCAAATTGACTCAAAAGAGTGTTACGTATGAATGGGGAGATAAAGAAGAGGAAGCGTTTCAATTGCTTAAGAAAATGTTGTGTAGTGCTCCTATCTTAGCGTTACCAGAAGGTAACGAGGATTTCGTCGTCTATTGTGACGCCTCACATAAAGGTTTAGGAGCCGTGTTAATGCAACGAGAGAAAGTGATAGCTTATGCTTCCCGACAGCTCAAAAAGCATGAGAAAAACTACACTACCCATGATTTGGAGCTAGGTGCTGTAGTTTTTGCTTTAAGAATATGGAGACATTACTTGTACGGAACCAAGTGTGTTGTATTTACTGACCACAAAAGTCTACAACACATCTTGAATCAAAAAGAGCTCAACATGAGGCAGCGACGTTGGATCGAGTTGCTAAGCGATTATGATTGTGAAATTCGCTACCACCCTGGTAAAGCAAACGTTGTTGCTGATGCTCTTAGTCGAAAGGAAAGAGTACCACCGTTACGAGTTAGGTCATTGGGAATGACTATCGTATCGCCATTACCATCTCAAATACTCGAAGCTCAAACGGAAGCATTGAAAGCAGAAAATAGATCTGCCGAGAATATATTTGGGATGGCTGATAATGAGAAAGGATTTGTTAAGCGTTCTGATGGATTATTATGTTTTGGAGATCGGATTTGGGTACCTTTATATGGAGAAATTCGAGAATTGATTATGCATGAGTCGCATAAGTCAAAGTACTCCATTCATCCTGGTTCCGATAAAATGTACCAGGATCTTAAGAAGTTCTATTGGTGGCCAAATATGAAGGCAGACATAGCATCGTACGTTAGTAAGTGCTTGACATGCGCCAAGGTTAAGGCTGAACACCAGAGACCGTCAGGACTACTAACGCAACCAGAACTTCCAGTCTGGAAATGGGAGCGGATTACTATGGACTTCATTACCAAATTACCGAGGACAGCTAGCGGTTGTGACGCTATCTGGGTAATTGTTGATCGTCTGACAAAGTCTGCTCATTTCTTAGCTATTAGTGAAGATGATAGTGTGGATAAGCTTGCGAGGTTATATGTGAAGGAAATTATTTCGCGTCATGGAGTCCCGATATCTATTATTTCGGATCGTGATAGTCGTTTTACGTCAGCTTTGTGGCGATCACTTCAAACGGCTTTGGGGACGAGGCTTGATATGAGTACTGCATATCATCCCCAAACCGATGGACAAAGTGAGAGGACCATTCAGACGTTAGAGGATATGCTTCGTGCATGCATCATAGACTTTGGTAAAGGCTGGGAGAAGTATTTACCCCTTACGGAATTCTCCTATAATAATAGCTACCACACCAGTCTTAAGGCTGCACCCTTCGAAGCTTTGTATGGCAGAAAGTGTCGTTCGCCTATTGGTTGGGCAGAAGTTGGAGATAGTCAACTTACAGGCCCTGAGCTTATTTTGGAAACTACCGAGAAAGTAACGCAGATTCGTGATCGGTTGCAAGCCGCCAGAGATAGGCAGAAGAGCTACGCCGATCAGAGACGTAAACCTTTAGAGTTCCAGGTTGGAGACAAAGTAATGATGAAAGTCTCGCCTTGGAAAGGTGTAATACGTTTCGGGAAACGTGGTAAACTCAACCCACGCTACATTGGACCATTCTTGATCTTAGAAAGAATTGGGCCCGTGGCTTATAGGTTGGAATTACCGTCCGAACTGAGCAAAGTTCACGACGTGTTTCACGTGAGTAATTTGAAGAAATGTCTTTCTGATGAAATGCCCGTCATTCCAATGAGGGACATTCGTGTTGATGAGAAACTGAATTTCGTGGAGGAACCGATTGAGATTTTAGATCGTGAAGTTAAACGACTCAAGAGGAGTCGCATTCCGCTCGTCAAGGTTCGTTGGAATTCCCGACATGGACCAGAATTTACGTGGGAACGTGAGGACGAGTTCAGGAAGAGATATCCGAAGCTTTTCACTTCGTAGATGAAATTTTTCCGAGTGAAACCCGGGACGGGTTTCCTTCTGAGACGGGGAGGATGTGACAACCGGCAGTTTAGGGAGCTATTTTTAAAACCCGCATTACAACTTAAGTTCGTTTATAATTTTTATTTGAAATTTTCATTTCACAACGAACTTGTAAGACCTATTTTATGGATATTTCTAATTAATGACGTTATGGAATTCGTGAATTATGTTCATAATTCATTTTTGATTATATGATCGGTGATGTATATTTGAATTCTCACTTGGTACTACGTTGACTTTGGCACTAGGATTTCCTAACGACAATTTTATGATTCGTCTTAACGAGTCCGATATATATTTTAATTAATTACGAGAGGTTCTCGTGTGATATGGAAGTTTTAAAATAAGTTCGGGTTCGGGCCACATGTTTTTACATTTAACCGCGTTACCCGCTCCACCGTAATAATATCCTTATTATTACTACTATTATTATTATTCTTATTATTAATATAACTTTAAAAAAAAAAAAAAAAAAAAAAAAAAAAAAAAAAAAAAAAAAAGTTAAATAAGGTGTGTTTGGTCCGGTTTTACCCACACACACACAACACAAACATCCACCCATCTCTCTCTTTTTCATCTCATCTCTTCCCCCACACCAAAACCCTAGCCGCCGACTCAAAATCCGGCCACCGCCGCCGCACCTCAGCCTCCACAACAAAACTAATACCACCATTTTATTCCTCTCCTTTCCCTCTTTCTTTTGGTATAAGAAACGCACCCTAAAACCATCATTAACACCACCAAATCTATAGTTATCCATTCGAAGTTGTGGTAGTTTTCTAGATCCGAGCGTTTGGAGGATTTAGAAGGTGAGGAGAAGCTTTTTCATGAGTTTTGGGAGCCACGAATTGGTTCTATTCGTGGCTACACGAATGATTTTATGGAGAATCAAATTGGTTTTTGAATGAAAATGATTGTTTTTGCGATTAAAAGATAGTTTGGTATCCGGGTTCATGGTTGGGTCGTGGTTGACTCGGAACCGAGAGCAAAGCTCTCGGCTTATTTTCTTGATTCGAGCCCTTGTGTGGCTATGGTCCTTGATGATGATTGATTGATTGGTTGTTTGGTTGTCGAGGGTGTGGTGAACCTCGATCCGATGCTAGCCGAGACCATGTGGTCTCGGGGGGGTTTCTCTTGTGCTCTTTGGCCATACCGAGACCCTCAAGGGGTTCTCGTTGAGTGTGGTTCGAGCCTATTGGCTCGTATGGTTTTTGTGGTTCGACCCTTGTGGGTCGCGGCCTTGAGCCGTGTAGTATTTTTCTTGTTGCCGAATTGACCATTTGGGTCGAATGGAGTATATGATTACTCGGTTAAGCTCTTGTGAGCCATATATTACATGTGTTTGGTTCGAGTCCTAATGACTCGCGGTTCGGAGCCAAGACTCAAGTGAGTCGAGGGCTCGGGTCGGCTTGGTAAACCGACCCACACAATAACTTTGTTAATGTTATTATTTGTATAATTGTGAACTTGTTTATTTTGTTGTTGTGGTATTTATTTCTCGGCCGTATGCATGCGGGTCTAATTGGATATTGATTTTGGTATTGAGGAGTTGTTGACGAAAGTGATTGGGGACCGATTGTGAGACGGTCGTTAGATTGACGGAGATAGGTTAGTCGGGTGCCGTAGTCGGACCTTATTGTTGTAGCCCGTGGTTTGAGATTGTGATTGGACGGAGATTTGTTATTTATGACTTTTGCTTATTATTGGACTTGGACAATGAGCCGAGAGTCATGACTCGGACATATGACCATTTCGTATAACTCAATAACTATTAAAAATTGAAACGAGAATAATAAAACTCGTAATAATAATTATTGATAATATGAACGTTTATACGAAAGTATATACGTGAATAACGTATATATAACTATATAAATGCGTATATTAATAATAATAATAATCACGAGTCGTATTATAAATAATACGATTAGATATATATTAGGCTACGAAAGTGGCGTAATATTATTAAACGCATTATTATTATAAAAATTGTGTTATAAAACGGGAAACTCCCGACAATTATGAAACGTTTAATAAAAAGTTATTTCGGATATATAACGGATAAACTTATTGAGTTAGGCGAAATTGTTGTCACTCGGGTCCAGGTAAGTTATTATTTGCGACTTTCGTGTTGTCACGGATATATGACGACTAATATAGACGTTTTCTATAATTAAATAACCACTTAACTGTAAGGTTGAGCCGGGTTGTTTGGTTATACGAAATAAATATATTAGTGGGCATCGTATCCTACGACGCCCATAGGTTGTAGTATATGTAAAGTGTAATAGATTTCGGGTGTATGTATCGGGAAATCTGGCCAATTTGACGATATATATGAGGAATTTATTAAACTATGATATATACTATATAGTAATTATGTGCTATGTGCTTTAGATTGGGTGTAATCTTGGAACGGTATATTACGTAAATAAATATGAGGATTATCAAATCGACGGTTTTGGTAAACTTTGGCGATTTATTTAAATGATATATTGGGCTAATATTAGATCTATAGTTTATTTATCTTTCTATATGTGATCTCTCTTTGGTTTGTTTTGAGTCGACCCACCACCCGTATGGATACCAAACGCAAATACACCAAACTAATACGAAATGGATTTTCGGAAATAAAACGGATTCTCGTCCGGGTTTGGGAATATTATATATTTGAGGAAATGATTTCTGAAAGAGTTAATATTGTTAGGTCGTGCCAAGTCCGTAGTTGCTGTTTCGTGAGTTATCATACGTCTTATTTCTACCTACCTCGTCTTGCTATTTTCTGGACTTGAGGTGAGTCATAGCCCCACTTTTTACTCTTGAACTATGTTTTCAATGATTGGGGTGAGAAACGTGCAAATCATTTTATGTGGACTATTATCGCTTTTATATGCTTTCTAAACTTGCTATGCGTATGGACTAGGATGTATTGTCAGCTTTAGTCACATATATTTTGTGTGTACTATTCAAGGTTGGCTTATTTGGTTATTGATGGATTGTCAGCTTTAGTCACATATATGTTGTGTGTACTATTCAAGGTTGGCTTATTTGGTTATTGGTGGATTGTCAGCTTTAGTCACACCTTTTGTGTGTACTATTCAAGGTTGGCTTATTTGGTTATTTGGACTGTCAGCTTTAGTCACATAGTTTCATGTGTACTATTCAAGGTTGACTTATTTAGATACTATAGTGTGCACCTATAGGTTATTAATACTTCGGAGGTTATCCGAGTATTTATTGGTATTGCGGGGGTTACCCGAATATCTATGTTATTACGGAAGGGTATCCGTGTGTTATGTTGAGAGCGGAGGGTATCCGCAGGCTTTTAGCGAATCCTTAGTCTAGCTAGCAAGCGTTTTGCGTATATGTCCACTATATTATTAGTTGAATTTAAACCTATGATCTCACCAGCGAAAGCTGACTTTTAGCACGTTTTCTCAGGTAATTAAGTGTTGAGGTGCATGCTTGGATTGGAAGGCTCGGCTAAGGCTCACGGTTTATGGATCTATTTTTCTAAACTCTGATAATTAAATTTGGACCTATTGTTATTTTATTTTGGGCCTGACTCTGAATGATGTTGGGATAAATGTAAACCTTAAAACCCCGTTTTGGTTGTGTTTTTACTATGATTACTTTATCTCGTTCTATATTGTCTTGTGTTGGATACCAATCCCCGTAGCACCCCGAAAGCTTGTTGAGTCTTCCGCTGTATCAAATTTTGGGGGTGTTACACGTTTTTTTACGTTTTCATATTTTTTTCTTATTCGTCTGTTTTTACGTTTTCGTCTGCAATTTTTTACATTTTCGTCTATTTTTTTTACGTTTTTGTCTGCTTTCGTCCGTTTTCATACGCTTTCGTCTGTTTTTTATGCTTACGTCATTTTTTGTGTTTTAGCCTGTTTTCTTACGTTTTCGTCCCCTCTTTATTGTTTTTTACATTTTCCTCCGTTTTATTTCGTTTTCGTCAGTGTTTTACGTTTTCGTCCATTTTTTTACGTTTTCGTCTGTTTTCTCACGTTTTCGTCTGCTTTTTTACGTTTTTTCCATTTTCTTATGTTTTCGTCTGGTTTTTTATATTTTCGGCCATTTTTTACATTCCCATCTGTTTTTTTTTACGTTTTCGTCTATTTTTTAACGTTTTCGTCGACATTTTTACATTTTGTCAATTTTTTTACGTATTTGTCCATTTTTTTACGCTTTCGTATGTTTTTACGGTTTTGTTTTCGTCTGTTTTTTACGTTTTTTTACGCTTTCATCCCTTTTTTTTTACATTTTCAAAAGTTTTTGTACGTTATTCTACGTTATCTTACGTAAGAAAATGGATGAAAATGTAAAAAGTGGACTAAAACGTAAAAACGCGGACGAAAACGTAATGAACTGGACAAATAACAAAAAAAGTAGACGAAAGCGTAATAAAATAAATGAAAACGTATAACAACATATATAAACGTAAAATTTCATATAAAAACATTAAAAAAACAGACAAAAACGTAAAGAATCGGACGAAAACATATAAAACAAAATGAAAACGTAAAAAAAAGAAGGAAGAAAACGTCAACAAAATAGACGAAAACATAAAAGAAGAGACGGAAACATAAAAAAACGGACGAAAACATAAGAAGAAAAAGACAAAAACGTAAAAGAACAGACGAAAACGTTAAAAAGGAGACGAAAACGGAAAAAATCGGAGGAAAACATACAAAAAGAGACGAAAACGTAAAAGAACGGACGAAAACGTAAAAAAACAGATATAAAACGTAAAAAATAGACAACGTAAAAAGAAGATACAAAAACGTGAAAAACGGCAGAAAACGTAAAAAAACAGACGAAAACGTAAAAGAACGGACAAAAATGTAAAAAACAAATGAAAATGTAAAAAGCATACGATAACGTAAAAAAACATATGAAAACGTAAAAGAGAAGACGAAAACGTAAAAAAACGGACGAAAACGCAAAAATCAGATGAAAACTTAAGCAAACGGATGAAAACGTAAAAAGTCGGACGAATACGTAAAAAACAGGCGAAAACGTAAAAAATCGGACGAAAACCTGAAAAAAACAGACGAAAACCTAAAAAACATAAGAAAACCTAAAAATGAACAAAAACGTAAAAAAAATGACGAAAACATAAAAAACGGACGAAAATGGATAAAAATGAACGAAAACGGATTGGGGTATTTTAAAGGAAAATAAATGAGAATATATATATATATATATATATATATATATATATATATATATATATATATATATATATATATATATATATATATATATATATATATGCGACAAGTTATGAGTTGTACTTGAGGCTTCAAAAGTTGTACCATGAAAGGGAAACGCCACTTGGCACTTTGAAACGCCACTTGGCACTAACATGCTGACTGGATAAATCAACATGACGCCACTTGGCTGTTAACTGCCACGCTGTCCATTTTTTCCTATCCTGAAAATATACTAAAAAATTTGCTACTTGTGGGAATCGAACCCTGGTCTATACTCACATTCAACATGATGTTAACCACTAGACCAACTTGGTTTTATTGTTAGATGCATACAATATTAAATAGTCATGCTTTACTTTTTTCCAACCTTTCCAAACCACAAGCACTCAAACACATTCCGCATTCAGATTTTTCAACACAATCATCTAAACACACATTCATCACAAACACATATCCAGTAAATGCCCACATCACCCATTTCAGTTTATACATTTGTTAAAATTTTTATTATTTTCATTTACTATTTCCTTCAAATCTTTACATATACAAGGTTTTATTCACACTTTACATTTCAATTTAAAACATTTTGTAAAACTTCTTTAGGGTTTTGTTTCAATTAATAACGCAAACCCGTGATTGTCTCCCTTTGAAATCGGGATTCTTTGAAATAGATTTTGACCTTCCATATAATTCAACATCATTTTGAAATCATTCCATAATTATTCGGAAATATCATGATTATTATCATTGATTTTGAAAATCATATCAACAAAATCACGGATGATTTCAAAAAATGAATCTTATCCCGCCGAAATGGACTAGTGGCCATTTCAAAACCCTATATTCACAGTATAAATAAAATGCCTAATCACAGTATCAAATCATCTTCGTCATCCCACATAAAAAATTAAAATCGTTCTCATTATGATGAATAAGTTTTCAGGGAAAAGAAATGGTAACATGGGCTACCAAAAGTCACCTGCTGTTCCAAGTAGCAGTTTAGGAGGAATGGAGGTTTTGGAGGTAATGGAGGTTCTGGAGGTTTTGGAGGTTCAAAGGGTGCTGGTGGTTCTGGTGTATCAGGAGGTTAGTCATTCAAATTAAACACAATTTTTATAATTTGATTAAAGTGATTAGAATTTATTCTTTTGTTGCCCATCTCTGCGTACAAGAATTTTATGTCGTTATACGTAAAACATTGTAATTTATGATTTTCATTTATTGTATATCAAGGGATGTAAAGGACAAAAAAATCACCCCTATCAAAGACGTGGATCCTATGTTGGATGACATATATGTTCAAGCGAGGTGTATATCTATATGGCACTCTCACAGGTTGAATGCTGCTCACGATCCATACAGCCTTGATCTTGTCTTGCAAGATGCCCAGGTATGATCACTGACATTTTTCTTCCACACTCAGTTAATGTATTCAATGGCAATTTAGCTCTATATACATTGATCTTTAATAAAATATTAAGTTTTGATTTTTTTTTGTTTCTTATGTTCACTATATAAAATGTTATGTATTGCAGAACTCAAGGATACAGGTGTACATAAAAAAAGAATTTATGTTCAGGTTCGAACCTCCTTTTTGAGGAATGGAAGTGTTACATCATTTCCAACTTTGGGATAGCTGAGAATGGAGGTAAACTACCGTTGTTACCTCACAGGTTTAAAATTAGTTTTTACAGAAATACCACTGTCACTCGAGTGGAACCTTTTGACAACAACACTCATGGGTTCATTTTTGAACCATTCAACCATTTGCACGATCTGGTGAATCACCAATATTGGGACAATGATGCTGTGGGTACGTCTTTTACATTATTTTTATTACTTTCTTTTTATAGTTTGAATCTAAACTTATATACAACTAACATAATAAATTGAACAGATGTAATTGGTTCGGTGATCGGTATAGGGGACATTGTTCCTGTAATGTCCGCTGCCGGGAAAAAAATACGTAGGACAGTGGTGGTTGAGGATCCTGAGTAAGTATTTATATAAAAATGTTTTACATTTTAAAGCATTTTATGTTAATAAACTCGCGTACATTAATATGTTATCTGTTTAATTAAACAGGGCTAATCCTTTGAATCTTACTTTCTGGGATTCATGGGCATCTATGTGGGATCAGTATACCAGTAAGCGCTATTCAATTGGACATTTAGTTGTTATTCTTCAGCTTGGAAAGGTCAAGTACTGGGATGGTAAGTGCAATAATTATCAATCTCGCTTTTAATACGCTGATTTATTAAACATTTAATATTGAATTATATTATTTAGGAGATGCCGCCATTCACAATGCCGTCTTTGGCACTAAGATCTATATCAAGTAGGACATACCAGAAATTGTGTCATTCAGAACAAGGTTTTATATTATTTCCTGATAAACATACTACTACACTTTATGATAATTTTAAATTTTTATTAAATATTTCTTATTTGGATTTTAGGGTTCAACAGCGTAATGGCTATGATGCTAACCAGGTTAAGATTGAACTATTCACCCCCAAGCAGAAGCTTGTGTCTGTGGATGAGTTTTTTCAAGGATGTGTGAAAAAGATGATAGGTAGCATCCGTGAGTGTGATCCGGTACGTTACTGATCATACATATGACACATGATCTTCTTTCGGGAATACTATTTTTTCACATTATTATTTTGTACAATGCAGGATTCGCACTATATAGTATACGCAACAATACATAGGCTACACAGGGAACAGGGCTGGGCGTATACAGCATGTAAACAATGTAACAAAAGGATTGACATTGTTGAGGGAAGGAATCGAAAGCCTGCATTTGTTTGTGAGGATCATGGTAGTGTGCAAGTTGCATCCAGGTAAAAAACATAAATTGAGTGTATTAATCAGTGTATTGCATACATTTTATATTTTTTGTAACTTATCGGCTTATAATGTATATCATAATTCATATTTCTATAATGCAGGTTTAAGGTGATTGTAAGGCTAATTAATGAGACAGGCTCTGCGCCTGTCGTGTTCTTTAACAATAACTTCTGCAAGCTTTCTGGCCATACAGCTTAGGAATTGATGGAACAACACGGCATGGACCCTGATGAGTATTGGCCTCAAGAGTTGGATTCTATAGTTGGAAAAAATGTCTTTTTAAAATCTACCTTTTCCGAATATAACGTCAACTACAACAACCACACCTACCGGTGTGATGCGTTTTCAGAGAATGTTGACTTCATTAACCACTTTAAGAAAGACTTTTTTGAAGAAGAGCCCACGGATGCTGTGCCTGATGAGGTAAAATATTATATACATTATCAAGATATTTAAACCATTATACATCTTTTTTCCAACATGCATTTCACTATACATCTTTGTTTATGTAGGTTCCAACTCATGAGTTCCACACACTTGCTACTCTTATAAAAAAGATAAACATGTCTGATCCCAGTGTTAGCCGTGTGTTGGATTTGCAATCACCTTCAGCAACATTTCAATCATCTGGAAGTCAATTTCTACAACAGGTGAAGCATCAGGTAGTACAGATAGTTCGGGTTCAAAGAAGAGACGTATGGTTGTTGATCTTGACGATAATGATAGTGAATCGGAAGCTGAAGCAGGCAAAGTCGAACAAGAGTTGGTTCAAGTCAAGATTGAACCAGAAGATTAGCTCTAAATGACCACTCTTTGTGTTTGATTATCTTGAATTTTTTCTACAACTGTCTTGCAAAAACTATGTTGGTTTTCGAATAATTTGCTTTGGACAATATGTTTACTTCCTTCAGGAAGTAGGTTTTATCTTTTAAATGCCATGGAGATGGTGTTTGTTAAACAATCTTTCCACTATTTTGCTTTTTAATGTATTTGCATTTTAGTTGTGATTATTTTCATCATTTTTGGATTGTTGTTCCACCAAATTTGTTTGCTTATTCAGCAGATTGACATTATAAATGTGCAGCTTGGTATTCAACCAAAGGATTAAGATGTCAAAGACACTACTACCCAACATATCATTCAACTCAAATTTCAAGATGTAGATTAGCAATGCAAGGGGCAATACATTTTAGAAATAATGTTACTTTTAAATGTATTACTAATTTCTGCTTATGGGATCAATATTTGTTTTTTAAATGTGGTACTTTATGAACAGAGATGTATAAGACACAATATATATAAGTATGTGTATACATTTAGATAACTATTGATGTTCTTTTAAATATTCAAAATACCCTATAAAAATCATCTTTGTTAAAAACATTAACATAAACACAATATATGCATGTATAAAGATATGTACATTGTTCTTATTGATAATTTTGCAAGTAACAAGTTATTGGTCAAAGGATAATTGTTAAAGAAATCATTAACCAAAATAACAACATATATCAATAAAACTTATTCTAATCAAAGGATAATTGCTAATCAAATCATTTGCATAAATGGAAGATACCCAAGATCAAACTTATAACGCCAAACTCCTATAAAATTGGGCTCATTTCATTTTTTTTTCAAAACTGAACATGTGCAAGTATCCTAACTATCAATGACTTAGTTAAAATCGTATCATACTAAAAATGATAATCACATATCAATCTAATATATAAATAACTATATCTTATGGTCAAACTAAAAATACATCTCTTGTGGTCAATAACATACTCGAGTGTCTACAATGTAGTGTGAGATGATTAACCAAAATACTTAAAGCCATGGACAACTTGCATAATAAATGAATACTCATTTCAAACATTTTTTAGTGTTATGATTGTATAAGCATTTTGATTATGCATAAAATTGCATACATGATCGTATTTCACAATGCTCCACACATTATATGTGTTATGTGATTTACCAAAATTTAAAAACAAAATAAAAGATTATATTGGTAAACAAATTTCAAAATATATAACAAACCTTTCATATATATTCTCCACATTATCTTTTCCATAATAGTAGTGTTTGTATAAGTATATAAATACTACTTATGTGCATCTCAATCACAACACATTTCTCCTTTGAATTTTAGCCATGGGTGATAGTATACCAAAGAAGGTTAATTTTCACTCAAAATCAATATATTCTTCTATATGTATATTTTCTAATGTGAATCTACATTTATTTTATGTCATGCTTATTCTGAACTTTTTTTCTAATGTAATACTTCTATGCATTCAAAATCTGTATTACAAATTCAATTATGTGTTAAAATGATCTTTACATATTTTATGATGTTCATCTGATACAACATATGATTGGTAAATTATTTTTTAGGTTACAAAAGAAGAAATAGGTTCAAAAACAACAACCGTTATCTCCAAGGAAGGTGTACCGATAATTGTTATTTCTGATGATGAATTGGTAAACCTCTCACAACTTATTTTTTTTATAAGTCTAATGCCTTTGTGTTCATTATTCCTTTTTTTAAATACTATAAACAACAGGATAAGCCTTCCGCAAAAAAACCACGCCGACTTATGAAAAACAATAAGTTTGTAAATAAGCCTGAAAAGGATACAAAAATGGTATGTCCATTAAAAACCTTAAATTGGTTTATTTCGATTAAAGTTAATATATACCATTAACATATTTATTTTATTTGTGTATGTTGTTAGGAATATGATGATGATGAGCCCATTAGGTTTAGTCGTTCCAAGAAAAAAAAATGTTCCTTGCAATACCAAAAAACCATCTAACATTGTTTTTGATGAGTCAACCGATGAAGAATTCAACAATTTATTTGATGATGAAGCTAAAGACGATGTTCCAGATGATGAAGCTAATGACGATGATCCAGATGATGAAGCTAAAGACGATGTTCCACATTTAGACGACTTTGGTGATGAATCTCCCAATGATTACGATTATACAGAGGATTCATTGATGATGGACCGTTACTTGGTGAAAATACCGACAGCAATTGTGATAGTGATAATTGATAGTTGGTGACTATAACGATTCGCATGTCGTTAATAAAAAGATGTTATCATTTTACTTTTCCTTACTGTTATGTTTTATCTCCTCATATTATTACACAAAGTAGTATAAAGCTTTTTTGCCTTTGTATTTTGCATTTATATAAACGTATTTACATAATTTGGTCGTTAAACCATTCCGTAATACTTAAAAAGGAAAGATTACCATTTGGTCGTTAAAACATTCTGGAATACTTAAAAATCAAAGATTACCATTTGGTCGTTAAACAATTCATTTAAAGTAATTTAGCCATAAGATATAACATAAACTATAAGAAACAAAACTTAGTCGTTAAACTATTCATTTAAACTTCCATATCAGTTCTTTGTTAACTACATGGTTAACATATGCATAACAAATATCCAACCATAAGTACCAACCACTGATCATACTAAACCAACATCTTAAATCCTAATATTATACTAAACAGAAATGGATACATACCATTGTATCAACAAAACACATAATAACCCATTTTTATCCTAAAAAGTTTTTTAGCCAACATCATATACATTTAAACATCTGGATGCTTCAGTGGTTAACAAAGGTTTAACACTGAACAAAAGATTTAACCATATAGATGCTTAACATATGTGGAATATCGGGAAATGAGGGTTTTCACCTTCTTCAGCGTCCACATTTTCGCCATTAGACACGTACTTGAACCTGATCACCTTGGTATATGGGAATCCACATGTTTGTGCTAAGTATGTCCACTTCCCAAACACGTTAACATGATTGGTTCTGTTAGCAGCTTCTCTGTGTGGTTCCATACATACGCTCATAAACTCTCGATATTCTTGGTGTATGATAAGTGTTGTGTCGTATGTGTGCATAGGGTGGTCCTTTAGGAATTCAGCGGGGATAGCCTATTATAATTTCAATTTACACATAATATTACTATAATATATTAAGCTAGTATAGGAACTTTATAAATTAAAGGGTATGCAAAGACTATACCAATCTGTTCTTGCACTGTATGGCCGCATAACTTTTATAGAAGCTCCTATTACCTTCACCAAAATGATCCATGTGGAATGGCCATAAGCAAATATGTTTCATTCTATCGTCCTCTACAAATCACAAGCTTATATGATTCAAGTTACCAATCAATTGCATGAGATACTCAAGTAAGGTTGAATTATCAAACAGCATAAAGTATTACTTACGTTGTTCAAAGAAATCCAGTTTTGGTTGCGTCTTCCTCAAAGTAGCTGCTCCTTTGAAAACCACTTCTGTTATCATGCTCCCGTCATCGTTAAAGGCATCAAACCAGAAACTCTTATCCGTATCCTTTGTGAGCACACATGTTGTCCCAGCTTCCAGACCAATACCCTCTACTATTGTATTCCACGTGTCACCCAACAACTGCTAGACATTAATACCATTCCTCTATATATGCCGCACATGAATCTGGAAATTCATTCCGTTGGCCACAACGGTTACTTCATCCAGCTCATTTAATCCTGGAAGAAGTTCACCAGGAATTGACTGCGTGAAAAATGATAACATTAAAAAATTACTAAAATGTAAATACAAAACTTTAACTCGCAATAATATATACTTTATATGAACTTCAACTCAAATTGGTGTTAATTTCAAATACCTGAGGCAAACGTGGGTCAGGTAAAACAGTTGTTTTGAACCTTGAATAGGTAGACCTGTTTCCATCGTAACCTTGCACTTCCTTTCCATTCCTATTGTACCTCGTCACGTAAAAACAATCATCCCCTTCTTCACCAAAGTGCAACATTTCAACATCCTCATTTAGGTTTCGCCTGCAAAATTCTGTCCATATTTCCATCTAGATACCAAAGCCCGTATCGCGGAGTGTTTAAGGATACTTTGTAGTGGATTCCTTCTGAGCTTACAATGTATATATCTTTATTGCCATTGTATGCCTCTTTATCCTTATTTTGCAATATAACAAATTCGATACCCATTTTCCTATAAATAAATAGAAAGTTAGACAAAGACGATTACACACATTCATTTGTTAGCATGGTGTACATTATAACTGATACGTGGGAATCGCACCAGGCTTTACCTCTCAAGGGATCTTGAGAAGCTTACAACCCCCACCAGGCAGTGTACCTGATCGTTGTAGTATAGTATAGTGACAAGTACCGGGGGATTGATCGTTCAGCTAGGAATAGTGTCGCTAGGATTAGAAAACCTAAATACTAGTTCTAAAGGTGAGGGATGATTATTTTTGTATTTTTATATTTTTTAGAAAGCAAGTAAAAATCTCGGGTTTGAAGGATTTGGGCGGAATTAGTTGCTAGTCAACTAACCCAATACTAAAGATGCAATCAAAATAAAATACTAGAAATGAAAATAAACTAAATTATATTAAGGTTGTGAGCAATAAGTGGAGAAAATGTGTTTACTTAGATTTCACTACTCCCTAGATATCTTTTACACGTTAATTACTTGTTATAGTTGCGTGGATGACGGATTGTATTCCTTAATACCATTCATGGGGTGGCGCACTTAATTCCCCAATCCTATGAGTGCCTACTTCACTCCTATGTCGAGCCGGCTAAGAAGCTCCTAACATGGGATCATTAGAATTTACTCATGCATTAAATACAACCAATAAAACTTAGTGCACGTCAGTTCATGTTTCCTAAGACGTTCAAGCATGTTACCATTTGGAGATCTGCCAGTTTTCTTAAGCCTAACATCGAATTCATTCATCCAATACAACTATAAACAAGTAATCAACACATAATTAACATCTAGGTTTCATTAGATCCAAGCAAACACAAGATAGATCTAGCCTAGCATGATGGAATTAAGACAAGAACAAGATATAGACAACCAACACATAGACATATTGATTGAATTAAAAGAATACTTATCTCAATTACACATGAAAGATATCAAGGGCCTAGAACCCTTGAAAAACCTGTAAAATTCGTACCAAGTTCGTACTTAGGGTTTCTCCAAAACTTCTCTCCTCTTTTTTAATGTGAAAATTAGAAAACTATATATAGGAAATAGGGTCTGATGGCGTCAAGAACAAATTTGTGACGCCGTCATCTCGCCGCCAAAATACTTCTCGGACTGCCTTGATCTACTTTTGACGCCGTCATGTGTTAGCATTTTCCAGGCCGTCATGCATTTTACTCTTGACGCCCTACCTTGTAACGCCGTCAATTCTCTACTAGGCCATCATGGAAATTACTCTTGACGCCGTCAGAAATTCCTTCTTGACGCCGTCACCTACTGTTCCCAGCATGGAAAATTAAGACTTTGGTGTTTTCTTCACTTTTATGCTCCAAAAACGTCCGAATTGCTTCCTTTTCCAGATTTCACTCCCAAAGTACCTAAAATCACAAAAGGAACGATTTAGGGCAATATTTGATCAAATAAATTCAATTCCGGGCTTAAATGGCCCCCTAAAAGTGGTTCATTTTTCGCCTCATCAATAACCACAATGAATATATCATTATCTACAACAATAGGCCGTGAGCATAACATTGTTTACGACATTTTACCTTAGGATACACTAATCATCAAAATAGCAGATAACTAACAAATGTGTTTCTTAATCTTAAAAACAATGTTATTGTTACAAACATAACAATGTCTAAAACATACTTATTCGCATTTAGACTTTATTCAAAAAAAAATTCATTCATACTACCAAAAGCACATGCAGCGTTTGATCAAACTATAGGTAATAACATACCGGTTCTGAATCATTTTTAACATGGACATAATGTTTGAATCTAATCAATATTATACAAACCAAAATGATAAATTATGGTTTCAAGATTATACATCCCTAATAATGTATTAAAGTATGATCAAAGAATAGAAACTAAAAATCTTACACAAGTTGATTAGATCTTTAAACCATTTACCGAATAAGCAATCAAAAAATTTATGAGTAAAAGATTTGAATAAATCATTACCAGTGGTGAAGAAGGCGTGTGATGATGAATTTTTACTTCTCGAGGATGAGTGAAAAGATAGGAGAGTTATGGTTAGATTTTTTTAGATTATATGCAACTTTTCCGCTACTTGAATGATGACAAATTTTTATTATTTAAGTAATATTACTTTTTTACAAATATGTCACATATTTTATACTTGATATGCATTTAATTTATAAAAGAACATTTTTAATTTAAAATATAGCACCCAAAATTATAGGAGCTAATATTGTCTTTCATTTACTACATATTTGGAAAGCATAGAAGATGAATAATTTTAAACGTAAATTTTGAATTTATTTGAAAAACATGATCTGAAGACCAAAAAAAAACACATGATTAACACATATAGAGAAATCATCACGAAACATTGTTCCAATAAAAATTCTTATTCATGAAAGAAAATCAACAAGATCGAAAGAAATGGAAAACCAAGCTTTTGAATTTCGGCACCAAAAGGTAATTTATTGGTTATTCATTATATCAATACGTTTTTATGTTAAAAAACATTAACACGCTCACTATATATCATATGCTGTTTTGAAATTTTTATCATTCTATTTGCACGTTTGTATATGTTGATTTGTTAATATTTTCGGTACCCGGTTCACTGTTAGTGGATTTGTCCAAAAGACTAATAGGAACACCGTCAACTAGACCTCCACTCGTTCAAAGTATAGGAGAAGGTAATATTCATCTACGCATTTTGATCTATCATCTTTTACCTCTATATCCACTATCCATTCATATTTATTTATTTTATTCTTAGGTAATCCTAATGAGTTAGGCAAATCAAAAAAAACCAAGAAGGAGACCAAGACTGCCGTTGGCTCAAATTACAATAAGTACGTTTCATATATTTTTTTTTTCAATTAAATAAAGTTTATTTAGATTATCCAATAAGTAAAGTTTTTTTTTTTTTTTGTTATTCAAATTGCAGATCACACTTCAGTCGTTAACATTGATAATCAAACACCTCAACGTGCACTTCCTATTAAAACGTTTGGACAACCGCCACAAAAAGACATTCAAACACGTAAGTATCATTGGAAATAAGTGGCGTATGTTAATCATATTTTTTATACATTAAATTTAAACAAGTTGTTTCTTGCATTAGGTACGCATGTTCAATATGTTGCACCAAGTGTTTCGTTATCTCCTAAATCTACAATGCATACTCATTCAGTACTTGGTAATGGCAAAATTGAAACAAGAGGTAAAGGTATTCATTTAGCGTTTATGTTTAATCATAATCAATTTATAAGTAGTATGAATTTAAATTTACACTAATTACCTTTTTTTCAATTCAAAAAATATTTTTGTCTATTAGGAAAAAGAATGTCTACACCATTATCTCTTGGATCAAGTCAACATCCTAAAGTTGTTTGTGCTGTTTCTGCAACAACGGATGATTGAACAAAACTTCCTATTGGACGTCCGCGTAAAAGAGATATATCAACACGTACTTGATTTTTGTTAATAAATATTTTATTATAATTTTATTTTGTGTACATTATATTAATTCTATTTTTTTCATTAGGTATGCCACTTCAACATGTTGCGCCTCTTAGCTCATTATCTCCTAAATCTACAATACATAATCATTCAATTATGTATACTCAAAATACCAAGAGTGTAACTAAAGGTATATATCGTAGTGTCTATTTTTAACAATAAACATGTTATAACAAAATTTATTTTTTGTATTAGGAAAAAGAACGTACACACCATTATCTCCTGAATCAAGTCAACATCCTAAAGTTGTTTGTTCTGTTTCTACAACACCGATTGATTTAACAAAACGTCATCCGGGACGTCCGAGTAAAAGAGATATATCAGCAAGTAATTCTCTTTTTTCATGTCTCTTATATGGAAATTATATTACGTGTTTATTAAATATTTAACGAACTTACTTACATCAGGTACACTACATCATGATGTTACGCCTCTCGGCTCTTTACCTCCAATAGTTAATGGTTCTGTTCATGGTGGTGCTAATACCGAGACAACATCCAAAGGTAGTTACCGTATTATCATAATCATGAAATCACCCTATACATTCCATATAAATTTATGTTCTCTATCTACATTTCTTATAATTTATATATGCTTACGAATACATTTATAAGGAACAATAATGGTTAAAGGTTTCGCAATCATACTCCTATCAAATTCAATTTAGGTATGATTTAAAATATTTTTTAGAATGCCAGTATCTTTTGTTCAAAACCTTAATACAGCAAACTAATGTAATAATATGCTGTGTCTCAGGTTCGACAACTTCTAAACAAGATGCAGCATCCCATGGCCAATCTTCTTTACTTACAAAGAACTCTGTCAAGCTTAAATCCAAAACGGTTACTAGGCAATCTGCACGTTGATGCGTGGGAATCGCAACAGGCTTTACCTCTCGAGGGATCTCGAGAAGCTTACAACCCCCACCAGGCAGTGTACCTGATCGTTGTAGTATACTATAGTGACAAGTACCGGGGGATTGATCGTTCAGCTTAGGAATAGTGTCGCTAGGATTAGAAAGCCTAAATACTAGTTCTAAAGATGAGAGATGATTATTTTTGTGTTTTTATATTTTTTAGAAAGCAAATTGAAATCTCGGGCTTGAAGGATTTGGGCGGAATTAGTTGCTAATCAACTAACCCAATACTAAGATGCAATCAAAATAAAATACTAAAACTGAAAATAAACTAATTTATACTAAAGTTGTGAGCAGTAATTGGAGAAAACGTGTTTACTTAGATTTCACTACTCCCTAGATATCTTTTACACGTTAATTACTTGTTATAATTGCATGGATGACGGATCGTATTCCTTAATACCATTCATGGGGTGGCACACATAACTCCCCAATTCTATGAGCTCTTATCTCCTCCTGCACCATGCCCAGCACAACTATAGGGATTGTAAACAGTGGCTCATGCATTAAATACAACCAATAAAGACCTAGTGCGCGTTGGTTCATGTTTCTTAAGACGTTCAAGCATGTTACCAATAGGAGATCTGCCAGTTTTCTCAAGCCTAACATATAAATCATTCATCCAAGACAAGAATAAACAAGTAATCAACACATAATCAATATCTAGGTTTCATTAGATCTAAGCAAACACAAGATAGATCTAGCCTAACATGATGGAATTACGACAAGAACATGATATAGACAACCAACACATAGACATATTGATTGAATTAGAAGAACACTTATCTTGATTAATCATGCAAGGTATCAAGGGGTTGGAACCCTTGAAAAACCTGTAAAGTTACACCAAAATCGTACTTAGGGTTTCTCCCAAAACTTCCCTCTTTAAATGTGAAAAATTAGAAAACTATATATAAGAAAAGGGGTCTGACAGCGTCAAGACCAAATAGGTGACGCCGTCACCTCGCCGCCAAAACAATCCTCGGACTGCCTAGATCTACATTTGACGCCGTCAAGAACAATACATTTCCAGGCCGTCATGACTTTAACTCTTGACGCCCTACCTTCATGACACCGTCAAAACTCTTCTGGGTCGTCATGGAATTTTACTCTTGACGCCGTCAGGGAACTACTCTTGACACCGTCATGCACTGTTCCCAGCATGGAAAATTAAGACTTTGGCGTTTTCTTCACTTTTATGCTCCAAAAACGTCCGAATTGCTTCCTTTTCCAGATTTCACTCCCAAAGTACCTAAAATCACAAAAGGAACGATTTAGGGCAATATTTGATCAAATAAATTCGGATTCGGGCTTAAATGACCCCCTAAAAACGGATCATTTTTCGCCTCATCATATACCCTTACACTTGAGATTTGTTTGTCCTCAAGCAAATGCGCTTTTATTCTAGTCAAAATACAAGTTAGGGGTCATTTAACACTAATATAAAAGTAATTACAACAAATAATCGTTCCACTAAAGACCAATAGACAAGCACGGAGGTTGATTGATACTAAACCACCAACTTATATTGACCAAAGAATGGTCAACAAAGTCAAATAGCCTAGGTCAATGCTCCGGGTAATATAAGGTATCACCGGGTCGTTAAATCCCGTTGAGGTGTGAAATGTAACT
This sequence comes from Artemisia argyi, assembly GCA_030686995.1. Classification (NCBI taxonomy): domain Eukaryota; kingdom Viridiplantae; phylum Streptophyta; class Magnoliopsida; order Asterales; family Asteraceae; genus Artemisia; species Artemisia argyi. The sequence continues at coordinate 109,587 of JARVZY010010909.1, forward strand.
TTAGCGTATTCGTGATCGGGTGATTATTCACAGAAAAGGGTTATGATCAGAATTATTTGGAAATTATTAACAAATATAGCTTAGGAAAGCTACGTGATTGATTACGGGAATTTAGATTACAAAGATTTGAGCTAAAAACTTAAAAACGTACGTTTTAATTAAAAAAACGTATACAGACGCACAAAACAAAAAGTACAACTGAAGGACGGGAAGGGTTAAAAGTGTAAAATTGATATTTTTACAATCCTAATAATTAAAGAAAATTTTAAGAAAATTAAAAATTATTTTTACACTATTTAATTATTTATTATTAATTAATTACTAATTATCTATTTAATACTAATTAAACTAATTAGAATTATTAAAAATACTAAAAAGACTTAGAAAATTAAGAAATTTTTTATAAATCTAATTAACCATCATGGGAATCCTAAAAAATTATAAAAAGTTAATTTTATGTATTTTTAAGTTAATTAATTAATTATTATTCTAATTACTTATTAATTACTAATTAAACTAATTATATTATAAAAAATAGAAAATGAACAGTAGAAATTCTAGAAAAAATTTATAAAAATGTTTTAACTAAAATAAAAGCTATAAAAATTATAAAAACTAGGTTATACTATATAAAATCTAATTATGCTATTTAATTGATTAATATTAATTAAAACTAAATTAAACTAAAATTAATTAGAAAAACCACTAAAAGACAAAATAAAAATCTGGAAAATTTTATAAAATTATTTTAACCTAAAATAGAATTTCTAAAAATATAAAAATGATATATTACTTAGAAATAAATTAAAAAGAAAAATAAATTGATAAATCCTATTAAATAGAAGCTATCACTATTTTTAAAATTGGTTTTTTGGTTTTTTTTTCTTTTTCTAAACTAATAATAAACTAAAAACAACTATTTTTAACAAAGACACTTTTGATTTAACCCAAAGAATAAGCACTTGAAGTGCTTATTATACCCACAGTTGACTTTTGTTGACTGTGGAGTGTTTTAGCTCAAATGGTGAGGTGTGGGGTCCACAATGATCAAATTTGGTTTCTCTGAGTATAATGAACAAGATTAAGCAGCTTATGATCAAATGATTGGCCTGAATAAGCCAAAAGACTCAAATAAGCACTTTGCTTATTTGAAACTGATGCAGTTTATGGGACAAACTTAATGACAAATAACAGGTGGGGTCCACAAGCTTAGGGGTCAAACAAATGGTTCACAATTACTCCCTGGTAGGAGGGGGTTGAGGGGAACCAAAAACAATGGGTTTGGACCACTGTAGTGGCCACAAACCACCACAAAAGGTGGTGGTGTGATGGTGATCTGCTGAGAGCAGGGGAGGTATAGGTTCAATCAGCCTGTTTAGAGTTTATTTTTAAGCTAGTTAATGAGATTTAAAGACCAAATCTCTTGTTGATTTAAACACACCAGCAATCCTAGAACACAAATTAACAAGAATTAACTACTTCCATCTCATATTGAGCCCTGTGCATGATCCAATTATCTATCCCAGTTTATAGTTTTGAGCTTTTGACTTTTATGGGTGGAACTAAAAGTTTGACTTATTAAGCAAATAAGCACCAAATAGCACCAAAAGTTCAGGAAACCTTAACTAGCAACAATTAAGCACATTGGAACTCAAATAAGCAGATTTGAACAAGGAATTAAGCATATTAACACAACTAGGATCAAACAGCTTGGCAAACCTCTCAGTCTCAGACAAGTCAATTCAATGGCTTATTTCTAACTTAAGGCTTAACCAAATTTGAAACCCAAAAGAAGTTTTGATAAGCTGAGCAACCACAGATTATAAAAATGCCAAAAACCCTATTCCAATCACTCAATTGCTAACTAATTTTTCTTGAACAAGTTCAGCTGATCAATTCACAAAGATGACCACTCAGTTATAAACAGACTTTGAACAATTTTTGAGATCAAATTTGAGCAACTAGATGTTAATAAAAGTACTTGAAATTGAAAACTCTAAAAGTATGCTAGTTGTATTACTCAGAAACACAAACTCAAACAATTCCAAGCACCATTGATCAATCAAATGTAAGTATGAATACAGCAACTTGCTATCAGTCTATTCTGAGTACAACACTAGTCTGACCAATTAATTGCTATTAAAAGTTGACCAAAGTGGATTTCAGTCACTAAATTCTATTAAATTAGATGAGTTTAAGCTTTGTAGGTGATAAACTAACAAACCTAAGCACTTTATCTAAGAACTAAACAAACTCAGAGCTCAAATAACAGCAGAACACATCAGATAATCAAATCAACAAGTAACTTTGACTTTTTGTTACACAAACCACTAGAGAAATGTTGTTCTGAGTTAAGTTACATGAGTACAAGCAATAGAAACCAAGTTTGACACAGATTAACAACAACAACTAAGCCAATTACTCCAATCCAAACACCTCTTAAGTATACAGATTCACTAAGATAAGATGCAATTCACTACAAATCAATAAGTTAATAATTAAACTAGTTATAACAACTAAAATAGAAGCTTAACTGATTATCTAATGCACACAGAACTTTACTAACTCAAAATCAAAGGTATGCTATTTTATGAATAAAAATGAACCAAGTTTACCAAATTTTTCACTCCAGCATGAATAGGAGTGACTCACTAGGCTTGCCTATCTTTAGGATAGGCAGAGATCTTCCCTTGGCTATCTCAGCTCATCCAATGCTCCATGAAATAAGCTCCTTTGACCTGCATTGACTTTTTAGAAATTTTTGCACTTTCTATACTATTCTGGATTTTATGGTCTCTAAAAGCTTTAATAAGCTTATGGGAGCTTAAGTGAACCTAAAGAGGTCCATGATATCAGTTCAATCAAGCTTTTGAATTTATTAGAATAAGAGTGAATTGCATCAACCAAGATAAGAACTTAAAATTGATTTTATTACTTGAAAAGGATTTAAAGTACAATAAGAGAGATACTACAATGCTTAAAAGCTTCTGATTACACTAAAATTACTTTTACTAAAAAAAATGACATGAAAATATTAACTAAAATCTAACTAGTCTTCAATGCTCCACTTCTTCTCTTTTATAGCCCCCAATTAGGGTTTTGGGGGCTCTCTGATCTTTTCCCACCTTAATTATGAGCCATTGGATGATAATATCTTGATCTTGGCCGTTGGAGAGTTTTGGCGCCAATTTTGGATTTGGATTTTAGTATCTGATAACGTGTGTAGGGAGGTATTTGTTTGGAGTAGAGTGATAAGGAGTGGGTTGCAGTGTCTAGGGTTGATGATGAGAGGAGGGGGGAGGCTGCTTGCAGGGTGATGATGGGGGTAGCAGGGTGTCACGGGGTTGTGTTGGGGATGGGTTTGACTATCTTGTTGACTGGGGGGGATTATTTAAAACGGTTAAAGGTTTTGGGTGGGCTAAAGTGAGGATGGGCCTGGGGAGTGTGTTATTGGATCAGACCATGGTGTTGGGTTTGTTATTTGGTTAACAAAATTAAGGGGTCCGGCTGGTTTGTTGAAATTTAAACACAAGGACCAATGTTGTAATTTTGCCATTCTTGAGGACTGATTTTGCCTTTTTCCCATATTGCTTCAAGGGACCAAAATTGCTAATCACCAACAACTAAGAACCAATTTTCTCCATTTTCACTTTCAAAAGTTCCCGGGGACTAAAATTGACAAGTTGCCAAACTTCGGGGACCAAACATGTAATTTCCACAATATTTTACCCAAGGACCATTTTTAACACATTTTGACTTTCCAAGGATAAAAATGATTTTTTCTTTCAAAATTATCCCACCAGGGACCAAATCTGCCAAATACTGAAACTCCAGGGACCATTTATGTCAATTTGGGATTTTGAGGGGTAAAAGTGTAATTTTCTCAAACTTTTTCACCCAAGGACTTATTTTGATAATTTTTGACTTTTCTTTGCCTTGAGTTGACTTTTCTTTCATTTTAAACTTCTAGGGACTAGTTTTGCCAAATTTTGAAACTTGAGGGACTGAAACTGCCAATTGTGCAAACTTTGTTCGTTTTTCATTTGTTTTTAAACATTTTGCATCTAAAACATATAAAACACACTTTTGGGATAAATTGTGTATTTTGATGCGTTTTTAGGTGTTTTTGGATATTTTGGCAGTCCAAATACGATAAAAATGATGAGTGTTTGAGCACTCATCAATCCCCCACACTAAGCTATTGCTAGTCCCTAGCAATCTTTTGAGAAAAACTTGATGGATTTTAAACTCTTTACCAAAAGCCATCACTTCTGGAGTAGCCAGGTGTAAGAACTGTGGCACACCTGATAACCGTGTGATTTTAAGCAAACCACCAGCTGTCAACGGATTTGATAAGTCTTTACCAGGAGCCGTTTGCTCCTGGACTAGCCAGCATCTTGATGGACCTAGTCGACATCTTGGTGAGCTGAATACCAATTATGGTTTTTCCACGGCCTTTACCACAAGCCATAATCTTGCGGGCTAGCCAACTCATTTGTTTTCGGGGAGTTGATGAACCATACAATTTTGGGCAAATTGCCAGCCGTAAACGGATTTGAGTTGTCTTTACCAAGAGCCGTTTGCTCCTGGAGTAGCCAATCCCTTTTATCGCTTAGACAAGGCGGACTGATTACCACAAAAATTTTGAAATAAAGTGAAAAAAAATTTTGAAAAATTTGGGCCAAAATGGGGGTACTTAAAAGTATTTTGCGATAAAATTCGCTAGAATTTCCCCCCACACTTAGAAATGAATATTGTCCTCAATATTCAAAGTCCCGGCTATTATGCCGAATCTATGAATGTAAAAAGATAATATTCGAAGCTAACTGTGGAATTTTGTTTTGTATTTTTCACTTTATTTATCTGTACATACAATCACACATTTTTTTTTTTTTTTTTTGAACTTATATACATATATACATTTTTCAAATAGCGGGGGGTTGGCCATTCCCTCACACTAGAGTGGTAGAAAGTAGAAAGAAGTCAGAAATACGGGTGAAAACCCATATATGTTGCTAATTTTTGTTCACCGAGTCGCCAGCTTGACTCGATCCCCGAATTTAATTGTCCTTGGGGAAAGTTTGGAGATCCGGGACAACCATGGATGGTATGTCCTCTCCAAAGTAGTGCTTTAGACGATGTCCATTCACTTTGAAATTAGGGCCGTCATTTTGTGATAACTCGACGGTGCCATAAGGATAAACCTTAACGATAGTGAATGGACCAGTCCATCGGGTTTTGAGCTTTCCCGAGAAGATCTTGAGTCTAGAGTTGAAAAGAAGGACTCGATCACCAACGTTGAAAACGCGGTTTTTGATTTTTGAGTCGTTAATCTTCTTTGTCTTTTCCTTATAGATCAAAGAGTTCTCGTAAGCTTGATCACGAAGTTCATTTAATTCATTCAGTTGAACTTTCCTATGATCACCCGCAGTTTTGAGGTCGAAATTGGCATGCTTGAGAGCCCAATAGGCTTTATGCTCAAGTTCGATCGGTAGATGGCACGCTTTCCCGTACACAAGTTTATAAGGCGTACACCCAATGGGTGTTTTATACGCCGTACGGAAAGCCCAAAGTGCATCATCTAATTTATCCGACCAAGATGCACGATTTTCCCCAACGGTTCTTTCCAATATTCTCTTTATGCCTCGATTGGAAACTTCTACTTGTCCACTTGTTTGAGGGTGGTACACAGTAGAAAGACGGTGAGTTACACCATACTTTTGCATGACTTTGTCAAATTTGTCATTACAGAAGTGCGTACCACGATCACTAATTATAGCACGTGGAGTTCCAAATCGAGCAAAGAGAGCTTTCAAAAATTTCACAACTACTCGGGCATCATTTGTGGGTAAAGCTTTCGCTTCAACCCATTTTGACAAGTAGTCAACTGCCACGAGTATGTATTTGTTTCCGTGAGAGGATGGAAAAGGCCCCATAAAGTCGATGCCCCAGATATCAAAGATTTCACAATTTTGAATTGCATTCTGAGGCATTTCATTCTTTTGTGAAATATTCCCGTGACGTTGACAAGCGTCACAGGACTTGACCAAATCTTGGGCATCCTTGTAGATTGAGGGCCAATAAAAGCCGGAATCAAACACCTTTTTGGCGGTGTAGTTGGGATTGTGGTGGCCCCCCGTGGGACCAGCATGGCAAGCCTTTAAAATTTCAGCGGCTTCTTGACCATACACACACCGCCGGATGACTTGATCCGCGCATATCTTGAACAAGTAGGGGTCGTCCCAAAAGTAATGTTTAACATCTTTGAAAATTTTATTTTTTTGTTGGGACGACATCCCTTTCATAATGAAGTTACCCGCAAGATAGTTCGCAAAGTCGGCAAACCATGGGGTAATCGAGTCTCCACGAAATGAAACCGCATTGAGGGTTTCGAGAGGAAATGTTTCATTTATTTCCTTTTTCTCGAAAGCATCTTGGTGGGGGTTTTCAAGACGGGAGAGATGATCAGCAGCTAGGTTCTCAGCTCCTTTTTTATCACGAATAATGATATCAAATTCCTGAAGGAGGAGAACCCAACGAAGAAGTCTCGGCTTTGCATCTTGTTTTGCAAAAAGGTACTTCAAAGCCGAGTGATCCGTATACACTATGCTTTTTGTCAGGATCAAGTATGGCCGGAATTTTTCAAAAGCATACACCACAGCTAATAATTCTTTTTCAGTGGTGGTGTAATGGCTTTGAGCCTCGGTCATAGTTTTGCTGGCATAGTGTATAGGCTGAAAATGTTTTGTTTTTCGTTGCTCCAAGACTGCCCCAATAGCATAATCACTCGCATCACACATGAGCTCAAAGGGCAAGTCCCAATCGGGGGCAACAAGAATCGGTGCCTCGGTAAGCCTTTTCTTTAATGTTTCAAAGGCTTCGATGCACTCAGGGGAGAAGATAAAAGGAGCATCCTTTTCGAGGAGATGGGTCATAGGCCGGGCGATTTTAGAAAAATCTTGAATAAACCTACGGTAAAAGCCGGCGTGACCCAAAAAGCTCCTAACACCTTTCACAGTTGTGGGATGAGGTAATTTTGCAATGACGTCCACTTTGGCACGATCAACCTCAATCCTGTTTTTTGAAATTTTATGGCCGAGGACAATGCCCTCTTTGACCATAAAGTGACTCTTCTCCCAATTTAGACATAACTTTGTGTCTTCACAACGTTTTAGCATATTGTCTAAATGGGAGAGGCATGACTGAAACGAATCCCCAATGACCGAAAAATCGTCCATGAAGACCTCCATAGTTTTTCCGATCATGTCGGAAAAAATGGCCATCATACATCTTTGAAACGTGCCCGGAGCATTACATAAGCCAAATGGCATACGTTTATATGCAAAAGTTCCATAGGGGCACGTGAAAGTGGTCTTTTCTTGGTCTTGCAGGTCAATGGGAATCTGAAAGTAACCCGAGAAACCATCGAGGAAGCAATAATACTCATTCCCCGCTAATCTCTCGAGCATCTGATCCATAAAGGGCAGAGGAAAATGATCTTTACGGGTGGCGTCATTTAGCTTACGATAATCAATACAGATGCGCCAACCCGTAACCAACCGAGTTGGAATTAACTCATTCTCCTCATTTGTGACAACAGTAATGCCACCCTTTTTTGGAACACAATGGATTGGGCTGACCCAAGGACTGTCCGAGATAGGGTAAATCAATCCGGCATCAAGAAGTTTTAAAACCTCTTGTTTGATAACCTCGTAAATTTTTGGATTCACCCTTCTTTGATGTTGGACCGCAGGTTTGAAGTCATCTTCCATTAATATCTTATGAGTACAAAACTCAGGGTTGATGCCCTTGATATCGGAGAGACGCCAAGCAATTGCTCGTTTATGAGACTTCAAAACCTGTATAAGAGCAGCCTTTTCCTCAACACTTAAATTTTTAGCAATTATGACGGGCAATTTATCATCACCCTCCAGAAATGCATACTCAAGGTGAGGAGGCAAGTCCTTAAGTTCAACCTCGGGAAAGTCATCAGTTTTCTCAACATTTTTGACTTCCTCCTTATGAAGTTGTTGTGGTAGAACAGGAAGATGAGAGGGATCTTCGTTTAACAATTTTTCAAGCAGGTGAATATCCCTCTCGAGGTCGATCTCTTAGTTATCAATTCCATCGGGAATCGAATCACTTTTGAGAAAGGCCTCAATTTCTTCTAAGATGAAGTCACTTCCCTCAAACGGAGTGAGGGAAGGAAAAGAATTGGTAACAATGGGGTGAGAAGATGGAGTGATGTTTTCACTCGGAGAATCATCGACAAAACCTAGAACCTCTTGAGCGTACTCCCCAGACGCAACATCAATGACATCAATTCGGTTAACCGTTTCGGCGTCATAATTAGAGGAGTACCTCGAAGTTTGATCGAGGTTGAAGGTTACAGCTTCATTACCAACACGAAGAGTTATTTCCTCTTCGTGCACATCAATTAACGCATGACCCGTCCTTAAGAATCCTCTCCCAAGAATGAGAGGGACTCGTGGGTCAGCATCGAACTTAACAACAACGAAGTCAGTGGGTAAATGGAACTTTCCTACTTTCACGAATACGTCTTCGGCAATGCCGAGAGGACGAGAGATTGAACGGTCGGCAAGCTCGAGAGTCATGCACGTAGGAGTAAGTTGAGGAAGAGAGAGTTTCTCCCACACTGAGTAAGGCATCAGGTTGATGCTAGCGCCAAGATCAGCTAAGGCGAAGCATTCAACCATCCCAGGGAAAACACATGGAATGAGAAATCTCCCAGGGTCTCCAAGCTTCTTAGGAAGCTTCTTTAAGATAACCGCAGAGTAGTTTTCGTTCAAAGGAGTTTTTGCCATTTCGTACAATTTTTCCTTGTTGCTTAACAAGTTTTTGATCATCGATGCGAATTTGGGCATCAGGATGATAGCATCCGCAAGGCTAACGTCAAAGTGCAAATCTTGAAAGATTTGATAAAACTTATCCATTTGGTGACTAGCCTTTTCGCGGAGCTTTTGCTCATTAAGTCGTGACGGGTATGGTAGCGAAGGTTTGGATTTAGGGTTCTCAACAGGAGTTGTTGATGGTTCAAATACAACTCCCCGTTTTGGTACAAGTCCAGACTTTGGTACAATTTCTGGAACAACCTGAGGGTGGACGTGTGCGGTACTTCGTGGGCTAGGAGATTGCACCTTGTCCGTGGTTGCCTCAGGCTCAATTTCTACTTCCTCGGAATAAAGAGGAGGAGGAATAGGAGGAACTGGCGGCTCTTCATAAGCTTTACCACTGCGTGTAGTAATAGCTTTGAGTTCACCCTTGGGGTTAACAACTGTATTAGCCGGGAGACCTCCTGATGTAGAGGGTGGAGTGAGATGATTCATAAGACTGGCAAGCATATTCTTAATCTTGCTTTGAGATTGATCAATTTTGTTGTTTGTTACCATCAACTCACTCTTCAGCTCTTGACCCTGTTTGGCTATTGATGATTGGAAATTATTCTTCAAATTTGAGATTTGATTTTGCATTGCCCTCATTTTGGTCTCATTAACTTTGATGTAGTTATTGAGCTCGTTTGGGAGGGGATCTTGATAATTTGGAGCTGAATACCCTTGATTACCCCTTTGGGGTGGGTACTGATTGACGGGGGCAGGATTTTGATTTTGCATATTAGGCCCCTTTTGTGGATTAGGATTAAACCTATTTTGATTTTGAGGAAACCTGGGTGGTCCACCCTGATTGCTAGCCCGGTAATTTGGTTCCACTTGAGGACGGTATTGGTTACCTCCTTGGTTGGAATTGCCGGCTATTGCATTTACTTCGAAGGGATTGCCTTCGGTGGCAGGGCAATTATAATATGAATGTGGACCACCACAAGTGACACAAACTTCTATCTTTTTTATTTCAGCTTGTGGAGAAGGAGAAGAATCTTTCTTGCCTTGGGCGAGAACCAATGCATGGACAGCTTCCGTGAGTTTGTCAAGTCTAGCATCGGTGCTAGACTGAGCCACGGGCAATGAGGAAGAAGGAATAACATCCCTTTGGGAAACAACCGATTTGCTTCGGGGAATGCGGACCTTAGACTTATTCTCAATGATTGCTAAAGCCTCCTTTGTGGTGCGATTCAAGAAGTTACCTCCAGCGGAGGCATTTAGAGAGTCTTGATCGGATTGGCTTACACCATTGTAGAATGTATCAAGTGTCATGAGATCGGAGAAACCGTGGTGAGGACATTTTCGGAGCAATTCCTTGTAACGATCCCATGCCTCACTAAAGGATTCATCAAATTTCTGCGTGAATTTCATGATCTCATTCTTGAGACTCGTGGTTTTGGAAGGAGGAAAGAATTCATTCATGAACTTTTTCACAAGATCTTCCCATGTCTCAATAGATCGTGGAGGTTGTTTTTCAAGCCAAATCCGGGCTTGTCCCTCCAGGGAGAATGGGAAGAGAAGAAGTTTGATTGCTTCACAGGGGACATCTTTGCATTTGATGGTGTATGTGATTTTATTGAACCATCGAATGTGATCTTGAGGATCGTCCCTCTCATAACTGTAGAATTGACGTGATGTGGCCAGGTTTATCAACCCTGTTTTAAGCTCAAAATTGTCGGCCATGATTGCCGGAACAACGATAGCATCTCCGTAACCCTCGACGGGTGCTTGGAGAAGCTCGTTCATAGTGGGTTCAGCTGCCATGATGACAGCTGGAGGTGGAACAGTACGGATCTCAGATCCGACTGTTGGTGCAGAACGTCGACGAGGTCTTCGAGGTTTCCGAACCAGCTCACGTAATGGGCCAGTAGACCTTGAAGAACGAGTGCGCATGCACTAGGGATAAAAACTTTTTTGGACAATATTTTTGTTATCGTCCCGTAATCCAGAATCGTTTCTCTTTAAGAATCACCTTAAAAGAAAACCGAATCAGAAAACGTTACGATATGGTTTTGTTGTTTTTTACTTTTTTTGGTGTTTTAACACTTTAGGAAAAGTGTTAATGACTTTTTTTTATGTTTTTTGATTTTGAAAATATTCACAAGTGATGGTATTTGTACAGTGAGTGAGGTGAGATAACATTAATCTCGAAAGACGCTGCAGAAACGCGCACACCTCCCCGGCAGCGGCGCCAAAAATTGATTGATGCTAAACCACCAACTTATATTGACCAAAGAATGGTCAACAAAGTCAAATATCCTAGGTCAATGCTCCGGGTAATATAAGGTATCACCGGGTCGTTAAATCCCGTTGAGGTGTGAAATATAACTTTAGCGTATTCGTGATCGGGTGATTATTCACAGAAAAGGGTTATGATCAGAATTATTTGGAAATTATTAACAAATATAGCTTAGGAAAGCTACGTGATTGATTACGGGAATTTAGATTACAAAGATTTGAGCTAAAAACTTAAAAACGTACGTTTTAATTAAAAAAAAACGTATACAGACGCACAAAACAAAAAGTACAACTGAAGGACGGGAAGGGTTAAAAGTGTAAAATTGATATTTTTACAATCCTAATAATTAAAGAAAATTTTAAGAAAATTAAAAATTATTTTTACACTATTTAATTATTTATTATTAATTAATTACTAATTATCTATTTAATACTAATTAAACTAATTAGAATTATTAAAAATACTAAAAAGACTTAGAATATTAAGAAAATTTTTATAAATCTAATTAACCATCATGGGAATTCTAAAAAATTATAAAAAGTTAATTTTATGTATTTTTAAGTTAATTAATTAATTATTATTCTAATTACTTATTAATTACTAATTAAACTAATTATATTATAAAAAATAGAAAATGAACAGTAGAAATTCTAGAAAAAATTTATAAAAATGTTTTAACTAAAATAAAAGCTATAAAAATTATAAAAACTAGGTTATACTATATAAAATCTAATTATGCTATTTAATTGATTAATATTAATTAAAACTAAATTAAACTAAAATTAATTAGAAAAACCACTAAAAGACAAAATAAAAATCTGGAAAAATTTATAAAATTATTTTAACCTAAAATAGAATTTCTAAAAATATAAAAATGATATATTACTTAGAAATAAATTAAAAAGAAAAATAAATTGATAAATCCTATTAAATAGAAGCTATCATTATTTTTAAAATTGGTTTTTTGGTTTTTTTTTCTTTTTCTAAACTAATAATAAACTAAAAACAACTATTTTTAACAAAGACACTTTTGATTTAACCCAAAGAATAAGCATTTGAAGTGCTTATTATACCCACAGTTGACTTTTGTTGACTGTGGAGTGTTTTAGCTCAAATGGTGAGGTGTGGGGTCCACAATGATCAAATTTGGTTTCTCTGAGTATAATGAACAAGATTAAGCAGCTTATGATCAAATGATTGGCCTGAATAAGCCAAAAGACTCAAATAAGCACTTTGCTTATTTGAAACTGATGCAGTTTATGGGACAAACTTAATGACCAATAACAGGTGGGGTCCACAAGCTTAGGGGTCAAACAAATGGTTCACAATTACTCCCTGGTAGGAGGGGGTTGAGGGGAACCAAAAACAATGGGTTTGGACCACTGTAGTGGCCACAAACCACCACAAAAGGTGGTGGTGTGATGGTGATCTGCTGAGAGCAGGGGAGGTATAGGTTCAATCAGCCTGTTTAGAGTTTATTTTTAAGCTAGTTAATGAGATTTAAAGACCAAATCTCTTGTTGATTTAAACACACCAGCAATCCTAGAACACAAATTAACAAGAATTAACTACTTCCATCTCATATTGAGCCCTGTGCATGATCCAATTATCTATCCCAGTTTATAGTTTTGAGCTTTTGACTTTCATGGGTGGAACTAAAAGTTTGACTTATTAAGCAAATAAGCACCAAATAGCACCAAAAGTTCAGGAAACCTTAACTAGCAACAATTAAGCACATTGGAACTCAAATAAGCAGATTTGAACAAGGAATTAAGCATATTAACACAACTAGGATCAAACAGTTTGGCAAACCTCTCAGTCTCAGACAAGTCAATTCAATGGCTTATTTCTAACTTAAGGCTTAACCAAATTTGAAACCCAAAAGAAGTTTTGATAAGCTGAGCAACCACAGATTATAAAAATGCCAAAAACCCTATTCCAATCACTCAATTGCTAACTAATTTTTCTTGAACAAGTTCAGCTGATCAATTCACAAAGATGACCACTCAGTTATAAACAGACTTTGAACAATTTTTGAGATCAAATTTGAGCAACTAGATGTTAATAAAAGTACTTGAAATTGAAAACTCTAAAAGTATGCTAGTTGTATTACTCAGAAACACAAACTCAAACAATTCCAAGCACCATTGATCAATCAAATGTAAGTATGAATACAGCAACTTGCTATCAGTCTATTCTGAGTACAACACTAGTCTGACCAATTAATTGCTATTAAAAGTTGACCAAAGTGGATTTCAGTCACTAAATTCTATTAAATTAGATGAGTTTAAGCTTTGTAGGTGATAAACTAACAAACCTAAGCACTTTATCTAAGAACTAAACAAACTCAGAGCTCAAATAACAGCAGAACACATCAGATAATCAAATCAACAAGTAACTTTGACTTTTTGTTACACAAACCACTAGAGAAATGTTGTTCTGAGTTAAGTTACATGAGTACAAGCAATAGAAACCAAGTTTGACACAGATTAACAACAACAACTAAGCCAATTACTCCAATCCAAACACCTCTTAAGTATACAGATTCACTAAGATAAGATGCAATTCACTACAAATCAATAAGTTAATAATTAAACTAGTTATAACAACTAAAATAGAAGCTTAACTGATTATCTAATGCACACAGAACTGTACTAACTCAAAATCAAAGGTATGCTATTTTATGAATAAAAATGAACCAAGTTTACCAAATTTTTCACTCCAGCATGAACAGGAGTGACTCACTAGGCTTGCCTATCTTTAGGATAGGCAGAGATCTTCCCTTGGCTATCTCAGCTCATCCAATGCTCCATGAAATAAGCTCCTTTGACCTGCATTGACTTTTTAGAAATTTTTGCACTTTCTATACTATTCTGGATTTTATGGTCTCTAAAAGCTTTAATAAGCTTATGGGAGCTTAAGTGAGCCTAACGAGGTCCATGATATCAGTTCAATCAAGCTTTTGAATTTATTAGAATAAGAGTGAATTGCATCAACCAAGATAAGAACTTAAAATTGATTTTATTACTTGAAAAGGATTTAAAGTACAATAAGAGAGATACTACAATGCTTAAAAGCTTCTGATTACACTAAAATTACTTTTACTAAAAAAAACGACATGAAAATATTAACTAAAATCTAACTAGTCTTCAATGCTCCACTTCTTCTCTTTTATAGCCCCCAATTAGGGTTTTGGGGGCTCTCTGATCTTTTCCCACCTTAATTATGAGCCATTGGATGATAATATCTTGATCTTGGCCGTTGGAGAGTTTTGGCGCCAATTTTGGATTTGGATTTTAGTATCTGATAACGTGTGTAGGGAGGTATTTGTTTGGAGTGGAGTGATAAGGAGTGGGTTGCAGTGTCTAGGGTTGATGATGAGAGGAGGGGGGAGGCTGCTTGCAGGGTGATGATGGGGGTAGCAGGGTGTCACGGGGTTGTGTTGGGGATGGGTTTGACTATCTTGTTGACTGGGGGGGATTATTTAAAACGGTTAAAGGTTTTGGGTGGGCTAAAGTGAGGATGGGCCTGGGGAGTGTGTTATTGGATCAGACCATGGTGTTGGGTTTGTTATTTGGTTAACAAAATTAAGGGGTCCGGCTGGTTTGTTGAAATTTAAACACAAGGACCAATGTTGTAATTTTGCCATTCTTGAGGACTGATTTTGCCTTTTTCCCATATTGCTTCAAGGGACCAAAATTGCTAATCACCAACAACTAAGAACCAATTTTCTCCATTTTCACTTTTCAAAAGTTCCCGGGGACTAAAATTGACAAGTTGCCAAACTTCGGGGACCAAACATGTAATTTCCACAATATTTTACCCAAGGACCATTTTTAACACATTTTGACTTTCCAAGGATAAAAATGATTTTTTCTTTCAAAATTATCCCACCAGGGACCAAATCTGCCAAATACTGAAACTCCAGGGACCATTTATGTCAATTTTGGATTTTGAGGGGTAAAAGTGTAATTTTCTCAAACTTTTTCACCCAAGGACTTATTTTGATAATTTTTGACTTTTCTTTGCCTTGAGTTGACTTTTCTTTCATTTTAAACTTCCAGGGACTAGTTTTGCCAAATTTTGAAACTTGAGGGACTAAAACTGCCAATTGTGTAAACTTTGTTCGTTTTTCATTTGTTTTTAAACATTTTGCATCTAAAACATATAAAACACACTTTTGGGATAAATTGTGTATTTTGATGCGTTTTTGGGTGTTTTTGGATATTTTGGCAGTCCAGATACGATAAAAATGATGAGTGTTTGAGCACTCATCAGAGGTCATACACAAGCACCTCACAAATAGTGTTTAGATACTCACATCTCTCGGGTGTAATAAAGTGTAAATTACAATATGGAAACGGAAGATATCTCTCACTACCTGTCATAGCAAAATAGATTACCATAGGCTTGGGAAAGGATCAAACCTCCACCACATGGCGTAAGCACCTAGGATAAACTATCAAAGAGGTCTTTTAAAGGGTTGTAACGTTAGGTGTAGGGATATGAAATACACGGTTTTGTTGGATAAAGGAAGTTTTACTGGTGGCGAGTTAACAATCTTAGTTAATTACATGTACAATGTGGCGTTGCTAAGCCAAGACTAGACTCGACTTAAGCTAATAAATGAAAAATAACAAAAACATAAAAATGAACATAGAATAAAAAGGGATGGTAGTCCGTATGTTTTCTTTTTCTTTTTTTTTCTTTTCTATTTTTTTTTCTTTTTCTTGATTTTTTCGATTTTTTTTTTTTTATACACTCTTACCCTACCATCCAAAATAATACATCATAGGGGGTTGAGCATTCCCCTTACACTTGAATCTTTACATACTTTACATTAAACTAATCTAATGACTCAAATTAAGAAAATCAAAACACTTGGAGCACTTTTAAGATTAACGTACATATGGGGGTAATAAATGATGTTCTTCCCCGTTACTCCATAAAATAAGTACTTACCCATGAGTCCCAATCGTCCCAAAACAATATGTACAAGGATATGACTCGACTTAGCAACCATGTAATCAATTAGAAAGTTAACTTAGGGTTTAACAAATAACAATAATGCACTAAAAATGAGCGCATACACGGAAGGCTAAGGCGATTTGGTTGTACATTTAAGTGGGGTGTAACAAATTCTTCCTTTAAGTAAAATGCTTAAAGTTAGAAATGAAAAGATAGGCTCGGAGGGGTGTACTAGGGGTTTCGTGTACTAAAAATGAGTACAACGCTAAGGGTGTGGGAAAAATTAGTTGACTTAACTAGCCAAGTAATATGACTTAAATGGTCAAGTAATTATAATACGGGTTTAACACAAGGGTAATCCTAATGCCTCTTATCATGTAGTAAATCCTACTACACGAATGTAGTCTCACTAGCGGTCTTGGGATGCATCACTAACGCAAGTTCTAGAATCTAAATGCTACCGGTACACTCATAAGCACTAATAGTGAATGCTTTTCCTATCAAATCTAAAGGCGAACCTCACATATTTGGGTGGAAAATTTTTCTGAATATACGGTTATGTGCTAGTCATACAATCTGCTATCCATGAGACGCTTGCTATGGCTAAAGTTTCACTCCTAAATGTTGTAAAAAATTTTAAATTTGGCGCTAAAATTGCACTAACAAGTATTTCTCATAGTTTTATTACACATCTACCATCAAACAAAACAAACTCAAGCGAAAGTGCATATGTAAGGTATCATCTTTTTACCCTCCCCTTACACTTAAGATGAACATTGTCCCTAATGTTCAAGTAAAGAATGTAAAAGTGAAAAAGTAAAGAGAATAAAATCAAATACTCCCTTGATTCGCTCGGTATGGATAATAGGATGGCCAGGTTAAATCTTCCTCCAAGAAAATGAACAATCAAAGCTTCCCTTCCAGAATATAAATAATCTTCTTGTCATACATAACCTGTAAAACCTGACAAAATAGACAAGACAACCTCGCGTAAAATCGGCAGCATCCTATATAAGTTTCTAAATCCTAGAAAACAAGATAAGATATAATGCTTGTGGAATGAAGTTTGCAGATCTCCTGGAGATTATAAAACTTAATAATTCACCAAAACCATAAGACTCCGTTAGAAAAACAAAACCGGTAAAATTTCCAGATTTTAACTCCTGACGCCGTCAAGAGTAAACCTCTGACGCCGTCAGAATTGACCTGCAGAAATTCTTATGTTAAGTTTCCGGAAAATTTCTGGAAAAACTTGGTCCTACTTCCTGGAAAATCCTGCAAAACTTCATTATGACTCAATACAAGCATTTGACTCTAACAAATATGAATATACATGTTCATTTAATATTGTGGAGAATCATGATCGGTTTGTTTCTTAAAAACATATTTGGGGTTTCCCCTTACACTTATCTTTTGCAAAAATACTTCTAGGTGGAGTTAAGACTAGGCCAAAACAACAAAGTAAAGTATTTCCACGTTTTAGTTTAGAAACATGATCTACCAACAATAAAAATAAAGCATGCATACGGAAGCAAATAACAAACAAACAAATAAAATCACACAAAACATGGGTTGCCTCCCAAGAAGCGCTTTTCTTTATTTACGAGTCTTGTAGCTAGACTCAAGGTCATGGGTTACTACGTGACTTCATCATTGGTTCCATTCTCTGATTGCAAATATTCTTTGTAGAAATCAATCACCTTTTTCTCAACCGCCCCCATAATCCTTTGGGCAAATTCTTCATCGACTTTATACCTTGGTCCAAGGGCCAAGCAATCTTTGTAATAAAGACTCCTTTTTTCCCATACATAATCCATGCCCTTTTTCTTATCCTTCTCATTAATATCCTCAAAAGTACCAACGTTGTCCTTATCAAAACGAGATATAAAGCGAAATTCTTTCATCCTATTAGGCATCCTATAAGTGATACTATCGGTGTTATTTGCAAATCGGATCGTACCTTCTACCTCATCATATTCCAACTTAGACTCCTCAACAAATGGTTTGCCAAACACAACATTGGATAATCGACAATCAATAACATTAGCAAGATCCTCCACAATCATAAAGTCGGTGACAAAAGTGAAATTACCAACAAAGACACGTAAACCTTTAACTCTCCCGACAAAGTTACAAACTCCACTGGGGTACTTGGGATCCCTTCTAGGTTCAAGTCTTGTTTTCACTATATCATTATAAACCGTTGAGGACATAATGTTGATTGGAGATTTAAAGTCAATGTAAGCATTGCTAATGTGCCTATATCCAATCATACATGGTATCTTAGCATTCTTAGGATCGCCTCTCTTGATCTTAGGTTCAATTATGGTGAAAGGAGATCGCGGGTTATCAATAAGATTATTATAATATGCAATCTCCTCCTTAGTGGCGTATAGATTAAAGTAGTCATTAAGCTTCGGATCTATTTCCTCCTCTTCAAGTCTCTCAACAACATTCACAAAGTCATTAGGCCCTAGGTCCTCATTTGAATACAAGGCGGTTGCTAGGTCACTAAATGCATGTTCGAGTTCAACCTTAATCAACCTATTAAGCTCTCTAAGCTCCCTAATCTCACTCTCAATTTGTTCACGTAACACAGCCACTTCTCTAGGGGAAAGGGGTGTATTCGCGTTTTCCATAATTGTCAACGGAATAGTCAATGAGTTTAATTTACTAACAAAGGCACAAAGAAAGAGATAGACTAAAGAAGACCTAAAAATGAAAATAAAATCTTACTAGAAAGGAATCTAGCAAGTAGACCTAATAAAAAGAAATTCTAACCTAGACAATAACTATTCCCCGGGCTGCGGCGCCAAAAACTTGATGCGTGGGAATCGCAACAGGCTTTACCTCTCGAGGGATCTCGAGAAGCTTACAACCCCCACCAGGCAGTGTACCTGATCGTTGTAGTATAGTATAGTGACAAGTACCGGGGGATTGATCGTTCAGCTTAGGAATAGTGTCGCTAGGATTAGAAAGCCTAAATACTAGTTCTAAAGATGAGAGATGATTATTTTTGTGTTTTTATATTTTTTAGAAAGCAAATTGAAATCTCGGGTTTGAAGGATTTGGGCGGAATTAGTTGCTAATCAACTAACCCAATACTAAGATGCAATCAAAATAAAATACTAAAAATGAAAATAAACTAATTTATACTAAAGTTGTAAGCAGTAATTGGAGAAAATGTGTTTACTTAGATTTCACTACTCCCTAGATATCTTTTACACGTTAATTACTTGTTATAATTGCATGGATGATGGATGGTATTCCTTAATACCATTCATGGGGTGGCACACATAACTCCCCAATTCTATGAGCTCTTATCTCCTCCTACACCATGCCCAGCACAACTATAGGGATTGTAAACAGTGGCTCATGCATTAAATACAACCAATAAAGACCTAGTGCGCGTTGGTTCATGTTTCTTAAGACGTTCAAGCATGTTACCAATAGGAGATCTGCCAGTTTTCTTAAGCCTAACATATAAATCATTCATCCAAGACAAGAATAAACAAGTAATCAACACATAATCAATATCTAGGTTTCATTAGATCTAAGCAAACACAAGATAGATCTAGCCTAACATGATGGAATTAAGACAAGAACATGATATAGACAACCAACACATAGACATATTGATTGAATTAGAAGAACACTTATCTTGATTAATCATGCAAGGTATCAAGGGGTTGGAACCCTTGAAAAACCTGTAAAGTTACACCAAAATCGTACTTAGGGTTTCTCCCAAAACTTCCCTCTTTAAATGTGAAAAATTAGAAAACTATATATAAGAAAAGGGGTCTGACGGCGTCAAGACCAAATAGGTGACGCCGTCACCTCGCCGCCAAAACAATCCTCGGACTGCCTAGATCTACATTTGACGCCGTCAAGAACAATACATTTCCAGGCCGTCATAACTTTAACTCTTGACGCCCTACCTTCATGACGCCGTCAAAACTCTTCTGGGTCGTCATGGAATTTTACTCTTGACGCCGTCAGGGAACTACTCTTGACGCCGTCATGCACTGTTCCCAGCATGGAAAATTAAGACTTTGGCGTTTTCTTCACTTTTATGCTCCAAAAACGTCCGAATTGCTTCCTTTTCCAGATTTCACTCCCAAAGTACCTAAAATCACAAAAGGAACGATTTAGGGCAATATTTGATCAAATAAATTCGGATTCGGGCTTAAATGACCCCCTAAAAACGGATCATTTTTCGCCTCATCACACGTCGTATTAACTTTGCTGATGCTCAGCAGGATGTTGATAAAACTGGACAAAGACACGCATTGGTTGGAATTTTCACAGGTAAACAATACAAACCCCATAACTTTCCATAATATTACTCATTTGTAATGCTTTAAGTATGTACTTTTCTATCATTAATGGCCATATAATCGATACTCATATATACCAGATTACATTGATCATGGAGATCCAACATTTTCATGTCAATCATGTGGTGCACTGCTATGGCATGCCGAGACTCTCCGAGGTGTAACAAATACCAGTTCCAAGTCGTATTCAATATGTTGTGGTAGAGGCAAGGTTAAGTTCACTGGTACAAAAAGTTCTGTTGGTCACGCCAAAAATGTGTGACGATATGCCTATAGTCACACACGTTTTTTTTCGTTGTGTGTCACTAAAAATCCCGCCACCGTAGGTGGCATATGGTCACATTGTTGAGTTCGTGGCCTTTTCCATCAAAAAGGAGTGACCAAAACCCCGAATATGTGTGACAAATTAGGCACAAGTTTTGTTGGATTAGTCATTATCAGTGACCGTAAACAACTTATAGTCACACGAATGTTTTTTGAGAGTGACAATTGTTCGTCCTTTGGCCACATAAATATATAATATATGTGACATTTGAGATGATATATTCAAGTAAATGTGTATTTTGTGTGACTATTGATAATCCAATGGCCACATGAATATACAATAAATGTGACATTTGTGATGATTTAGTCACACAATGGGTGTTGTTTTTTTGGAGTTAGTCACATACAATTTAACACAAAGTAGCCAAAAGTGTGAATAAGTGTGACCATATGCTTTTTAAAGTGAAGAAATGTGTATTTTGTGTGACTATTGATCATCCAATGGCCACGTGAATTTTATGTTTTTGTGGCCTTTTGTAATATTTAGTCACACAAAGCATGTTTTTTTTGGGTATATAGTCACATACAATTTAGGAAACAGTGGCCAAAAGTGTTAATAAGTGTGACCATATGCTGTTTAAAGTGAAGAAATGTGTATTTTGTGTGACTATTGATCATCCAATGGCCACATGAATTTTATGTTTGTGTGGCCTTTTGTAATATTTAGTCACACAAAGCATGTTTGTTTTGGGTATATAGTCACATACAATGTAGGAAACAGTGGCCAAAAGTGTTAATAAGTGTGGCCGTATGCTGTTTAAAGTGAAGAAATGTGTATTTTGTGTGATTATAGATCATCCAATGGCCACATGAAGTTTACATTTGCGTGGCCTTTTGTAATATTTAGTCACTCAAAGCATGTTTGTTTTGGGTATTTAGTCACATACCATTAAGCAAACAGTGGCCAAAAGTGTTAATAAGTGTGACCATATGCTGTTTAAAGTGAACAAATGTGTATTTTGTGTGACTCTTGATCATCCAATGGTCACATGAATTTTATGTTTGTGTGGCCTTTTGTAATATTTAGTCACACAACGAATTAAGAAAACAGTGACCAAAAGTGTGACTATATGCATCTTTTAGTCACATTTAAAAGATCAATCAAAACAAATTCAAATACAATAAAATTGTAATGTATATAACTTAACCAAATATAAAATTGGCCATCCTTTTATACATCAAGGAGTCCTAGTCGGATTACAATAGTTTCCTAATTAAGTATCTATAATCTTTTCCAGAAGCAACTAGCTAGCAACTTCGAGCCGTCTTGATCTCTGAGCAGTACCAATTGTCACTAGCAGTAGTAACTTTTGTACTAGCAGTAGTAAATACTTGGCACATTTTCTTTGAAGTTCATGAGCAGCACTAAATCCATCTAAGCAATATTAACACAAACATGAGCAGCAGTAATTCAAACAACATCATGAAAACTTTTAATCCAAAACAATGAACATAATAATAAAATTTGCAGTTAAACTTACAAGTTTTTCTCCATTGATCTAATCTCATCATCTGGATATAAAAGCCTTGAAAATGAAGGCTGCTGCATATCAACAATAACCACATCAGGATGAGAGCAGAACTAGAACATGTCAAAGCACACAACATGACAGAAGTAGATGAGCATACCGGCATAAAGTTCTTGATTAGCTGCTAGAAAACCTTCCTCTCCAAAAAGTATGTGGTTATATATATTGTTGACGGGTGCATCTATTTCTTGACATTTGACATAGACACTATTGCCATGTCTTTTGTCATGCGCATCTAGTTTGTCAAGCGCCACTAGTTCAACTATATATATGCTGTTTTGGTGGTTTTGAGTCGCTTGATTCGCCACTTATTCAACTATCTGCTTTGGTGGTTTTGAGTCACTTGATGCGCCACTGGTTCAACTATCTGCACAAGCAAGGTCTATGGTATTTTCCTAGAATAAAGTGAAAGTAAAAGAAGGCAAAATGCATAAAAAAAAAGATCAATTACCTGTGCTCTTACTTTTTTCAGATCCAATGTATTTTCATCTGAAGTAGATTTTATATGGTATAAAACTTACTATATCTAATGTATATTTAAAGAGTTGTATATATTTGACATTAACTATTTAAAAACAAAATCACAAAGTTCGGAGTCTTTGGTAAGTGTATCACCATTGGGCCAATCCAACCTGACTCCCACCCTACCAAAATTTGAAGTTTTGAACTATATTACCTAACCTGCCTAGCTATTTTGCCACCTCTAACTATGAGCATATGAAACAAAATCGTAAAGTGTTGTAAAGAAATAGGAACCCAAGCATATAATCACCGATGTACCCAGGAACCCAGGAACCCAAGCATATAAATTATACTGACCCGGGCGGACCTTCTTGATCTCAAAGTAACCTTTATTGTCGTTTTGAGTCCAAAACTGATAGCCCTGATTATGTAAAATAAGGTATAGATTAAACTCTAGGAATGGTTTACAAAGGTACAAGTAACTTTGTCCCAACCACCCAACTAAAAGTGGAAAAGATAAGCTGAAAAAATCAAATAGACCAACGTAATTACTTGATTAGAAACAGCTATATTTTTTGATAGTCAGATCTTGGTCTTTTTCCGATTTTTGGCTTTCTTACAATCGATTCTGCACCTTTTATTTGTAATAGTGAGCTGAATACCGCCACCGCCATATATTATCAGTCGCAACCATCACCGCCATTGTAATTGAGACCCCAAATCCAGGAATCGAAACATTTATGCTACATGAGAGAATTAAAAAGACATGGTAAGATTTTAGACATGAAATATCATAAGTTAATTTACATTTAAAACCTTACCAGGTGACCCTGTAAATCTCTCGTATTGTTCATACGCATGTCCTATCATCACCAGACTTGCGCACACTGTGTGTGTGTGTGTGTGTTTTGGTAAGGAGAGTGTTGAGGAGATAGAAGAAGACCAGATCTAGTTTTGGTGGATATATATTTGGGATGGAGTATTGAAAAACATTGGCGGGTTCAATGAAATTAAGTGGAGGGGCAATTTAAATTTGGGGGAAAAATTTAGGCGGGCTCTTTGGGCTCTTTGGAAAAGTTAAAAGGGAAATTTAATTTATTTCAGGCAATTAAGTGAAGGGACATGTAAAATATTACATATAAATTTAACACATGAAGTATCTTAATTTTTTGCTTTTATAAGAGGCGGAAATGAGCCGACCTTATAAAAGTTCGACTCGAGTTATTGTTGAGTTTTCGAGCTTGTAAGTGATATAGCATATGTTTATATATATATATATATATATATATATATATATATATATATATATATATATATATATTGTATGTAAGCGTACTAAGTGTAAATAGTTAATTATAAATGTATTGAGCATGGTTGTCAGGATTGCGATCCTGATCTTAGGATCTTACGATTTTACGATACAGCAAAGCAAAATCGATCCGGATCTTATGTAGGATCTTTGAAAGCTTAAGATCGTATAGGAACCCGATCCTTGTAAGCAAAATACGAGCGATTATATTTCAATTTTAATTAATTTGTGTAAGACAACACATCTTTACGTACAAATAAACCGAGCTTTTCGAGTGATCAAGCTCAAACCAAGTTCATTCATGACCGGTGATAATGGCTATAATTCACATGGGTCATGGGTCATACGCATTAGGTTATCATTGGTCACATTCAGTAATGGGTATTTGACATCATATGGGTCATATGCATTAGGTTATCACTGGTCGTCACATCCATGACTGTTGATCATGGGGTAATTAACATGGGTAACGGGTCATGTGCATTAATATTGGGTTGTAGTGACATGTCATATATGTTATCGACCAATACATGATTGGTGATCGGAAATGGGTAATTAACATGGGTCATTGGTCATGTGCATTGGATTTTGTAAACTAAGACAAATACTATACAACATTTTATACGTTTTGTATTTTTTTAAACGTTTTCATCCGTTTGTAACGTTTTTCGTCCCTTTTTTATCGTTTTCAATCGATTTAGATTGATGTCGCTAGTTTTTGACCGACGTTGATAATTTTCGGCAGATTTCGACGGATTTAGACCGTTTTAGTCCGACTACGACCGATTGCGACCCTTTTCGACCGATTTCATCCATTTTGAATGTTTTCGGCAACTTACGCTCGTTTTCATATGTTCTTAGCTTTTCTGAATGTTTTCCTCTGTATTAAAACGTTATGAAATGTTTATTACGTTTTCGTACATTTTTGTACAATTTTTTTATAGCAACGAGATTTTTTATAGCGGTAGATTATTTATTGATAAAAAAAATTATAGGTTATAAACGAAAAATAATAATAGTTTGAAGATTTGGGAATTAAACATAATGTTTTGAAACCCGGTTCGACTCGGGTGGTTCAACCGGTTGAACCGTTCCAGGTGAAAAATGAGTCGATTTAAACCTGGTCAACTTGCTAGGTTGGGTCGAAAACGGGTCAAATTAAACTGGGTCAACCAGCCGGGTTTGAAGAGTCCCGGGTCAACCCGGTTTGTGTTTATTTGGTTGTACTTCATTTGATAGATCTGTTTTTAGTTGGTTGTACAATGTGAATAAATCATTGAACTTTTAAGTAATTTGGTAGATCTGTTTGTTTATAATATGAGAGGGCCCACAACTATGGTAATGAATAATAGAAATCCTCCATACTCTATAATCTATATACCTCAAAAGAGTAAGGTATGAATCTTTCATACCGAGGGGCCCACCACTACAATTTTACGATACTACAAAGCAAAAACGATCCGGATCTTACATATGATCTTTGAAAGCTTAAGATCTTATAGGATCTCGATCTTAACCATAGGATCTAAAGAAAATGATATTACAAAACTATGATATATAATAATTTTGTGTTTATGATATATAATAATTTGTAAATTTGTATAACCCGAGAAACCGACAAACCAAACATTTGGTTTCGATTTTTACAACCAATTAAAAACGTATCTAAAAAATTAAATACAACCAATTAAAACAATTAATACAAATCACATACCGGGTTAACCCGGGGCGCTTCAAACCCAACGGGTTGAACTGGTTTAATTTGACCCGTTTTCGACCCAACCTAGCAAGTTGACCCAGTTTAAATCGACCCATTTTTTGACCGGAACGGTTCAACCAGTTGAACCACCCTGGTCGAGCCGGGTTTCAAAAACAGATCTATCAAATTAAGTACAACCAAATAAACACAAACCGGGTTGACCCGGGACTCTTCAAACATGGTGGGTTGACCCAGTTTAATTTGACCCATTTTCGACCCAACCTAGCAAGTTGACCAGGTTTAAATTGACTCATTTTTCACCTGGAATGGCTCAACCGGTTGAACCACCCGAGTCGAACCGGGTTTCAAACACACTTCACTCGGATCTAGGGTTTTGATCCTCTCTTTCTTATCAAACACACTTTGAACACTTAACATAATCCTCTCTTTCTCTCTCACACTCACAGTTGCAACTCACTCAGATCTAGGGTTTTGATCATCTCTTTCTTATCAAACACAATTTGAACACTTGAACATAATCATCTCTTTCTCTCTCACACTCACAGTTGCAACTCACTCGGATCTAGGGTTTTGATCCCAAATCTCAAAAGCTGATAAGCTCACAAATTAATTAATATAATCCAAATACCCCCTTAGAGCTATTCATTCTTAGGCTTAGGTTGATTATCTGTTATAAGAATTGCGTTGCATTTGTATTGATAGAATAAGGAAGAACATGCTATGTTGTTTTTGCGAATAATTAGAGCAAAAGAGATATTAAGGTTTGCTTGGATTAGCTTATTTTATCTTAGGCTTAGGTTGACTATCTGGTATAAGAATTATGTTGCATTTGTATTGAGAGAATAAGGAAGAAAAGTGACGGATGTGTGTGCGAATAGTTAGGCTAAAATATCCAAGTATCAAAGATGGAAGAAGTATCATCGATGGATGCAAAGACACCACTTTCAAGTATGAACATAAACTTGTTCTGGTGTTTCATCCATCGATGATTCATCTTTGCTCTTTGCCAAAATACAGAAACAATTATCAAGTATAATTTGTAGGTTCGATGCTTGAATTTAGCGTCTTCGTCTTCCAGCATGTTGGTAGGTTAGAGATTCAAGGCTGAATAATATGTTGTTGTTGGCTAGGGTAGAAAGGATGGTAGTTCATTACATTGTTAATATAAATTTTATATGATTTCATTCATGCACAATTAGCTCTCTAATGTTGTAGAATCTACATAATTAATATGTATGTTCGTCACATCTAAGGGAGCAATATAAATAATAGTAAGAATCTGTTTTCTAATAGCTTAAAGCTCAATAATTAGGGCGCTCTATATAGCGTTGTAGTTGGTTCCATTGCTTAATTTGGAAAACGTATACTACCGTTTGTGTGGTTATTAGACGGTACTGCAACGTTAGATAGATATGTCCTGATCAATGCAATAATGATATAGTGTGTGCCACACTCCATTATCGCATTCAAGATGAGTGATGTTACTTAGACTCTATTCTTTACTTAACATTTGTAGATTGTTTGTATTACTTTGAGTCTGGAATTTCAAAATACCTTTCCATTCTAAGGTCCCATACTGTTTGCTTTGTTTTTTCAACAATCTAGCAATGCGGCTGGTGCAGTCCTTTGCTCAAAGGGAGTTGAAACGACAAAGCGAGCAGTAGCGGGAGCTTAGAAGGGTTACGTATGTTGGTTTATTGCATTCCATTATTTTTTATGATCTAAAACCAACCATCCACCAGGTAATGTGGCCATTGGAGTTCCAAGAACAAAGGTTGTTTCAAACACACCCTGAATTGCAACATTATCTTTTATTTCATTTACACTATATTTTTTAAAATTTTAATATATTTTTTAATTTTTTTTGCAGCAAATCCATGGTCAGACTACTTTCCAAAGGGATATTTGGATCAGGTCAATCATGAAATTTTCCAGACTACTTTCCAAAGGGATATTTGGATCAGGTCAATCATGAAATTTTCCAGATTTCTTCAAGTCAATCATGTTCCATTGTGACTAGTCTTTGTTGGCGACTAATATGTATATAGTTCAAGTCAATCATGTTCCATTGTGAGTAGTCTTTGTTGCAGCAAATCCATGGTCAGACTACTTTCCAAAGGGATATTCTGGATCAGGCACAAAAAGGAATATGCTAGGAAGGTTAAAACTCCAAAAAAGACTGCCAAAGAGCTTTTTGATGAGTTAGGAAGTAATTTGAATAAACATTGTAATCCTTTTGTACTACTTTATTTGACTTTATGAATAAACATGTTGTAATCCTTTTAGATTAGTAAAATTTAAGAATGTGTACCTTTTGTTACCAGTATTTTGTGATTTTTCATTTCAAGTATTAATGGAATATGTTTAATTTTAATTCCCGTACTTTGTCATTGCTAAATTTTCTCATTAATTGTTACAATATTTTGATTGTTGTGTTCATTAACAAGAACTTGGGATATATTTTGTATCGTGTTAATCAAAAGTTATCAAAATCAGAAGTTTCTGCTGCTAAGAAAACGTTACTGCAGTTGGGTTTGTACTGCTAGATATGAGAGTGCAGGGGTGGATTGGTAACATTTACACTTAATTGTTACAATATTATGATTGTTGTGTTCATTAACAAGAACTTGGGATATATTTTGTATCATGTTAATCAAAAGTTATCAAAATCAAAAGTTTCTGCTGCTAAGAAAACGTTACTGCAGGTGGGTTTGTACTGCTAGATATGAGAGTGCAGGGGTGGATTGGTAACATTTACACTTAAGAGTTTAAATCCCCAATTAACTAGTTATAAGGCCGTATTAGCCGCTTTCGTACAATAATGTCAACCTACATAGTTTACTACATAACATTGTCTATGGATAAACCCATATGGTTCATCCTTCATTAGCTAATTACATACCATTGTCTAGTGACAAACCCATTTGGTTTATCATACATCAGATACTTACAAAAAAGTTTATCCAACTTACAAAAACTTTCAAACATTGTTTCACCCATCAACAAACATAAAACCATCAACAACCATCAAACCATCAACACACATCAAACATTAAGACTCCTTGGGACCTGTTTGTGTCATCTGTTAAAAAGAAGCGGACCCTTGCAGCTGCACCAAAGCCGGCTTCCTGTCTCAACTCCCTGAAACCAGAGCATGAAACAATAAACACCTTCCTCCTCACCTTCCCTCGACCAGGTACCACCACTATTCTCTCACGTACTTGGAACACTTTCTGTATCATTTGGTGCTTCACAACAGCGACAGAGTACCTGATGAGGCGAAAAATGAACCACTTTTAGGGGGTCATTTAAGCCCGGAATTGAATTTATTTGACCAAATATTGCCCTAAATCGTTCCTTTTGTGATTTTAGGTACTTTGGGAGTGAATTCTAGAAAAGGAAGCAATTCAGACGTTTTTGGAGCATAAAAGTGAAGAAAACGGCAAAGACTTAATTTTCCATGCTGAGAACAGTACCTGACGGCGTCAAGAGAAAGATCCTGACGGCGTCAAGAGTAAAAAACCATGACAACCCAGTGAAAACCTGACGGCGTCACAACAAGGGCGTCAAGACAATTTTTGGTGACGGCTTGCATAAGGTGAATACATGACGGCGTCAGACCCAGATCTAGGCACTCCGAGAAACTATTTGGCGACGAGATGATGGCGTCAGACATTTGTTCTTGACGCCGTCACCTATCAAAATCTATATATAGTTTTCTATTTTTCATTCATTAAGGAGGAACTTGTGTGGAGAATACTAGGGCCGAACTTTGTAAACCCTAGGTCATATTTTACAGTGTTTTCAAGGGTTTTCACCCCTTGAATCCTTTCATGTTCAATTGAGATAAGTCTTCTCTTAATTCATTCAATATGTCTATGTGTTGTTTGAATATATCTTATACTTGTCTTGATTTCAACATGCTAGGCTAGATCTATCTTGTGTTTGCTTAGATGTAATGAAACCTAGATGTTAATTATGTGTTGATTACTTGTTTATGGTTGTATTGGATGAATGATTTCAATGTTAAGCTTAAGAAAACTGGCAGATTTCCATTGTGTAACATGCTTGAACGTCTTAGGAAACATGAACCGATGTGTGCTAGGTTTTATTGGTTGTATTTAATGCATGAACAAATTCTAGTGATCCCATGTTAGGAGCTTCTTAGCCGGCTCGACATAGGAGTGAAGTAGGCGCTCATAGGATTGGGGAAGTAAGTACGCCACCCCATGAATGGTATTAAGGAATACAATCCATCATCCACGCAACTATAACAAGTAATTAACATGTAAAAGATATCTAGAGAGTAGTGAAATCTAGGTAAACACAATTCTCCCACATGTTGCTCACAACTCTAGGTTAATTTAGTTTTATTTTCATTTTAGTATTTTATTTTGATTGCATCTTAATATTGGGTTAGTTGACTAGCAACTAATTCCGCCAAACTCCTTCAAACTCGAGATTTTTACTTGCTTTCATAAAAATATAAAAATACAAAAAGAATCATCCCTCATCTCTAGACCTAGTCTTTAGGTTTTCTAATCCTAGCGACACTATTCCTAGTTGAACGATCAATCCCCCGGTACTTGTCATTATACTATACTACATCGATCAGGTACACTGCCTGGTGGGGGTTGTAAGCTTCTCGAGATCCCTCGAGAGGTAAAGCCTGGTGCAATCCCTACGCATCAAGTTTTTGGCGCCGTTGCTGGGGATTGTCTATCTTTACATTTATTCCTAGACTTTCGCAAAAGAGTGCGGCGCCATCAAGTTTTTGGCACCGTAGCCTGGGGAATAGTTATTGTCTAGGTTAGAACCTCTTTTTATTAGGTCTACTTGCTAGATTCCTTTCTAGTAAGATTTTATTTTTATTTTTAGGTTCTCTTTAGTCTATCTTATTTCTTCGTGTTTTTGTTCGTAACTCTTTGCCATCCGACATCATGGACGATGGTAACATCTTTGAACCCGTTATCCCACCAAAACAAAACCCACCACTAGATAACCAACCTCTTAGGCCCCGAACCCTAGGAGAGTACTCCCGACCTAGCCACCAAGGCTATCGAAACACTATTGAGCTCACCGGAGCCAATGT
The DNA here is from genome assembly GCA_030686995.1 of Artemisia argyi. Taxonomy (NCBI): domain Eukaryota; kingdom Viridiplantae; phylum Streptophyta; class Magnoliopsida; order Asterales; family Asteraceae; genus Artemisia; species Artemisia argyi. The sequence continues at coordinate 140,464 of JARVZY010010909.1, forward strand.
GTCTCCCTTGCGATCCGACACCATCCGGTTGGTGCAAAGCGGATGTGCATTCCATGGACTTTGTTCCGAAGATCCAAACCAACATCTAAAGGACTTCCTTAAAATCGTAGATTCTATTGACCTTGATGTTACAACTAGAGAGTCAACCCGATTACGCCTATTCCAATTCTCTCTACGTGATCAAGCTAGCCAATGGCTTGAACGTTTACCCGCGGGATCCATCACCTCATGGGATGATCTCACCACTCGTTTCCTTGCTCAATTTTTCCCACCGTGGAGAACTACCAAGCTTAGAAATGACATCTTGATGTTCCAACAACGTCAAAATGAAACTCTATATGAAGCATGGACTCGTTTCAAGGACTTACTCCAAAAAGTCCCTCATCATGGCATATATCTTTGGCTCCAAGTCCAAATCTTCTATGACCATATCGATCTCTCCACAAGGCGAGCCATTGACCAATCAGCCGGTGGTAAGCTACGTGATCTAAGAGCAGAACAATCATGGGAACTCATAGAAGATCTTGCTCTCTATGACAACGAAAGTTGGAATGATCCCCGTGATTTGAACAAAACGGTCAAGGCAATATCTTTGCCTTCGAACAACTCTAGCACTCCCGACCGTAGGATCATGGAACTTAAGGACCAAGTCAAGTTTCTCATGAAATCTTACGAAGCTCCTAAGCCTTCAAGCCAAGTGAACAAAATCACTTCTTCATGCGAATTATGTAGTGGTCCCCATGACACTCGTGATTGTGTGGAACTCCCCGGAACAGCTTTTGCGGACTACGCATCCTCGCGTACCGATGAAGCGGGAGATAAGTGGTACACTTTCAAACCCGAGCCAAACCCTTACGGTGATTCCTACAACCCCTCTTGGAAAAATCACCCAAACCTTAGGTGGAAACAAAATCAAGCCAATTCTTCCAATCCGCCTAATCGTTACCAACCAAACGGTCCACCCTCCAACCGTACTTTCAACAACAATCCTTCTAACAACTATGGTAGTACCAACAATCTTGAAGGATTGATGTCCAAGTTTATAGCATCTCAAGAAGCTCGCATATCTAAGTTTGAAGCCGATTTCAAACAAAAGCAAAGCGAGATGACCACCAAAATTGACACATTGTTGAAAGTTCTCAATGACCGAGAAATGGGAGCACTCCCAAGCGACACAGTCGAGAACCCGAAACTAAACGTTAATTCCATATCATCAGTTTCGTCACCCACTTCTTGTCCGCAATACTACTCGGTTAAATCAACGAGCACGTGTTTCAAGCAAAACCAAATTCTTCAAAAGGACCAATCGAATAAAACACCTGATATAAAACCGGTCAAAAGCATAGTTGAAACACCTCCTACGCAAGACCTTGACGATGAATTCAAGGAGCTTCACATTGAACGTTGATGAGTGTCTAAATACTCATCATTTTATACCAATCTGAACTGCCAAAACATCCGAAAACACTCAAATATGCATCATAATACTGAAAATATCCCAGGAATGTGTTTTATATGTTTCAGATGCAAAATAATCAAAAACAGATGAAAAATGAACAAAGTTTGCATAATTGGCAGTTTCAGTCCCTCAACTTTCAAAAGTTGTCAAAGCTAGTCCCTGGTTATTCTAAAACCTTGAAAAAGTCACCAAAGATCCTTTTAAATCAAAAAGTTACACATTTAGTCCTTTGGTACAAAGTTTCACAAAATTGCAAGTTTAGTCCCTGAACTTTGAAAATTGTCAAAAATGGTCCCTGGGATATTAAAACTTTGAGAAAAACAAATTTTGTCCTTGAACTTCTCATTTATGGCAGGAATGGTCCTTGATTGGCAAGTTTGGTGAAATTACATATTTGGTCCCTCGAGTTTGAAAGTCTGGCAGATTTGGTCCCTAGGAAATTCAAAATTGGAAAAATCAACTTTGGTCCTTGAAATATTCAATCATGGCAAGAATAGACCTTGTGAACACTTAGGGAAAATTACAAAACCAATCCCCAACTTTTGGCATATTACAAAATTAGTCCTTGTGATTAACCAAAACCAAACCGGACCCTTAATAAACATCATTCCCAAACACCAAGTCCAATCCCTCAAAAGCCCACTTCCTTATTAATTCCCTGGCCCAATCACCCTAAGCCCAAAATACAAACAAAACCCACCCTGGTATTAATACCAGGGTCAAACCCAGTCAACACCACCCCCTTCCTCACACCAAAACCACCCTTCCCTCCAAATACCGCCCTGCAAAACCCCCTCCACTTGCAATAAATTCATCATCACCACCCCACCACCCTCACCTAACAAGACAGCCCACAATAAATGCCACCCCCTCCTACACGCAACAGTCAATTGGCTCTGCTCATTTTTTGGCGCAAAAATGGATTTGAACGGCTGAGATGAGTTTTAGAGATCCTGTCACAACTCACCATTTCACGTCATTTGCCATTTCAGGTCATTTTCCGAAACTTCGACTTTTTACTATTCATAAATCACTATTCATCAAAACACTATTCATCGTTTTACTATTCATCGTTTTCGAGGTCAGTTTGATATTCTGAGAAACTTTTGGGAAATTTACTATTCACTGAACACTATTCATTTCTGGAAAAGTTTTCACTACTCACTTGCATTACTCATTTCATCATAAATTTAGTTTACGGGTATTCAAATTCGCGTAACCGGATTGGTTTAGGTGCGAATTCATTTCATTAGTATTAAGAACACTGCATACGGACTGGGGATAGTCTGCATATCATCATAACAGCATTTTCATGTTATACCACTCTCAGGATTTTCAAATTTCTATATTCAGTACATTTAACGTTTTTACGTATACGTAATTATAGTAAACGTTAACACCCGGTTTATACACGACGAATATATCTAAATATTCCCACAATGGTCCCGACATATTTTTAAATCCATGTTAACATCATAAAAGTTATAACATTCAGTTACCCAGTATTTTGGAAATTTATTTTATTTATAACGTACGCGTATGAATATAACGACGGTTTTCGTGAAAACTAAACAATAATCACCCGATCACTCAGTAAATGTACCCAACATATTTTTAATATGTTTTTATCATTATCATGACTTTATTTCATCCCGGTTAACTTCGTGAACGTTTATTGCTATTAAACCCGGTACCCGATTTTAACGAATAACGCGTAATAACACTTAACGCTACACTATATTTTCTAAGTGATCAAAACCGTTTTGGCTACTCCTTTTCACACCCAAAAACCAGCCCATGAAACACCCTTTTAACCTTGTGCATTGATTATTAATACTTAACTAATAAACCTCTTATACCATACTTTACCAAAAATTACAAATCATAACATACACTTTTTCAAGATCCAAAAATGCTTCTCATCTCCTTCCTCCCATCAAAACCCACGACCCAAAATCATCACATAGATCAAGTGATCATTTTCCATAAAGTAAAACACAAAAGTTGTTCATTTTACAAGCCTAATCAAGAATCAAGTAACAAAAACACAAGAACATCAAGCATAATCATCCAATAATCATCTCATTTTGTCAAGTAAGTTTTCATCTTTATTTTTTCATGGATCATCCTATTTTTACATGTATTACATAAGAATCATGCTAAAAACCATGTATAAGTAGCTATACTACACTTTATTTTGGCTAAAAAGAAACATACAAACCCTAACATTTTCGTTATGAATCCCCTAGCTCTAATAACTTGGTTAGGAGTCCATGGCACCCTAAGAAGGTGTATGGTAAGATTAGATTAGTCATGTGGTGATTACAAGAGGATTGGTGATGGTAGAAATTGGTTTTTAACCTTGGAAACATGATTTGGAACCTATTTTAGACATGCTGTCCCATTTTGTAAAAATCTGGAAAATCAGTAAACACCAAGGAAACTTTGGCAAAATTTTTAGAAAATACTTTCAAAAACGAATCCGTAGGCGAAAGAACGGATTAAAAAGAGTCTATAACGAAGGAGTTATGATTTTTGCAAGATTGTAGACGAAAAGTATTTTTCAGAAAATGTTTGCTGTTGGACGTTTTACATTGGACAAAAAGAGACTTTAGACGTAACCCGGAGGAGCCGAGCTTTCCAAAATATATTACTACATACTAAGACGAAACCGTGGATATAAAGAACAAGTAAAACGGACAAGTAACGACAAAGATATACTCGTTTGAATATCGGCTAAAACCCTTTTATAATTGACAGCTTTTAATATAATTTGGCGCAAAAACTACGAAGTACATTTATAAGCTAGACATAATATCAAGTACCGAGCTTTATAACTAACGTAGTATTAGTTATTATGAGTATGTTTTCATCATTTCAAGGATTACAACCCGAGTATTTCAACACTAACATGGAAACTTACGTTATATATATATAAGTATATATATATTATAACTAGCTATTTATATTTTCTAATAGCAATATTTTCCAAATTCTTGGAATATATATTTTTGATAATACAAGTGTTTTTCCAAAGAGTAGAGTGGTATAGAAACATGTGCATGGACATTCATAACATCATTTCATGATCTAAAGTAGATCGTTCATCATTCATATTAGGTTGCGGCTAGTGTGCGCACCTTGTTTTTCAGCTCATTACATGTTCATGGTACCATCATATTGGGTTGCGGCAGCAAATTGTTCATTGGTGTTCATTTCATTTCATCACAGTTTCATCAGTTAAGGTGAGTCATAGCCCCTACTCTTTTAATTGTTTTGCAAACTCTTTGGGGGAGAATACATGCTCGTTTTACTTAAACGCATTACTTGCTTTACATGGTTGATTACTCAAACATTTTCAGCTTTATCTAAATACTTGTTTGATTATCCGAGTACAAAACAATTCACTTGCTACATACTTGCTATTTACTCATGGACATGAGTGCATAAAGTTAAACTATTTACCGATTTCCTAAGATAGCCTAAGTTAAGGACCGGTAGCTACAATTTCACGGGTATAGATTTACCTGCATTGGGTATGTTTGATTACCTACAATTTCAACGGGTATAGATTTACCTGCATTGGGTATGTTTGATTACCTACAATTTCAACGGGTATAGATTTACCTGCATTGGGTATGTTTGATTACCTACAATTTCAACGGGTATAGATTTACCTGCATTGGGTATGTTTGATTACCTACAATTTCAACGGGTATAGATTTACCTGCATTGGGTATGTTTGATTACCTACAATTTCAACGGGTATAGATTTACCTGCATTGGGTATGGATTTACCTACAATTACTTGGGAGCGTAACCTCCTACAGATAATTAGAAAACCTTTTTGGTGCCTTGAACTTAGTGCAATCAATATTCATTTTATGAGTTTTGCTTATGGTCAGATTCATTTTTATGGCGACATCGCCATGGCTACATTATCACTCTTACCTTTATATAGCAGTATTGCTACATTTATCTTTGAATCTAGATGCAAGTACTACCTTTGTTCACGTAAACATATTACATTTGGCAGTGGGTTGTAAACACACAGGTTACAAGTCTCTTATGGCGGGACTTGGAACTGAGTGGATTTACGATGCCTTTGCTGGGGAATCTTCATTTCAATGCATTACATTCTTTTTCACAAGACTCTATGAACTCACCAACCATTGTGTTGACACTTTAGCATGTATTTTCAGGTATTAACCAATGGCACGCTACAGGAGGTTTTGGCAGGGCATGGCATGGTCATAGAAGACTCTGATTATTCATTTGGGGACCGTTTTTAATTATTTTAATGGCCTACTTCCGCATTACTTTTAACAATGTAAATTCAACATTTTGATTTAACTATTTTATTCAAAATGATTCAAGTGCAAACCATTTTTGAACAAGTGTTGTGATATCAATTGAGTTACACCCCAGCTACATGTATGCTTCCGCTGGACCCGATTTTGGGGGTGTGACAGATTGGCATCAGAGCTTTAGCTATAGCGAACTAAGTGTTTTTAAAACCTAGACTATAGCTACTTTCAAGAAAACTTAACCCTATGACCGTCACGTGCCTGCCTGCCAAGCTGAAGCCTCATTTGTGGTTAGTTGCTGACATAGGTGATGAGACTTGTGTCTCATTATCTGATATATTATATTCATTTATTATAGTTGATTACTATAATTGTTTTTCAAATAAGCATGTTCACTTATCATATATGTCACCGCATTATGTTTTTCCTTGCATAGTTTCATCATTTGACCTCGAGTTTGGTCACCTGCCTTAGTCTTTCAGAACGTCTTGGTATTTGTGAAAGACATAGTATTAGTATAACTGAGCTGAGTATTTCAAAATTCATGGAACCTCGGTGGAATATAGACTAGTCACCTATATTCAACCCGGGATAGTGGGACATAGGCTGACTACCTATGTCTGACTCAGAAATGAATTTTGCAACACTGAGAATGGTTATAATAAAATTCTGTCCGGATTGAATCCTTTACTCATTTTCCAAATGTTTCATTCATGTGTGTATACCCTCATTGTCAGAACATTCATACTTTTCATCACCTCATGAACCGCCGCTTGGAAGCATGTCAATTGATCATTTCATCTCATGAACATTCACGTCTATGCATGATACACTTACATCACAGTATTTTCTTTTATCACAATCTCATTTTGTCGCAGTTGTCACAGTCTCTTCCCTTCTCACCATCACTATCATTTCCTTTCCCATCCCCATATATATAAGGAATTAGCTGACACTTTATGGATTCCTATGCCACTTATCACTCACTACTCCCTATATTGATAAGTGGATATTATCAATGACCTCCCTAGGAGAGACTTTCCATACCATCTATAAGGAGAATCTCTCGGTGCATTAAGACCGTTCAAAACTCAACATAAATCTCAGGATATCACAACCTTATCCTAATCCTAATCTATTATTTTCAACAACACCCTTTGACAGACTTAACCTTGTAAGTTTTTCCACAAGATTCATGACATCCATTTCCATTATTCCTAATAGAGGAATTTAATTCACCTCAAACTCCTAGCGATTTCATTAAGATTCCTTTGGAACCACGTCACCTATCATCTGCGGACCAATGGTCAGAATTAGAGAACGATTCAAACATAGGGAGATATGCTCAGAGCATGAGTGATTGACTCAAGAAATGGTTGGACTAACCAATTACCATAAATCAAATTCAGTTGCAACTATAGTTATCACGCGAGCGTAGGGACTACACCATTTGAGACACTCTATGGTCGAGGTGCCAATATCCATTGACGGAACGAAATTTGGAAAAGCCAACATACTAGTCTAGTAGGCATTCATGAAATAACCAGAAATTTCCTACAAGCCAAGAATCAGTTACAAGTTCAATAAGTTGTAAACCATTAAAACTTCAAGTTGGTAAGCAGAGTTATGTTGAAAGTTCTGCCTAGGAAAGGCATGATACCATTCAGAAAACTTGGAAAGTTAAACCCGAGATATACACTGGACCATGTAATATTTCAAACAGAGTAGGCCTAGTGGTCGTCAGACTTGAGCCTTGTTAGAGAACAACAGCAACAGGATTACACAACCACGTATTATCAGCTTTTCAGAATTGTCACCCATAATCCCATTTGGAAAGGAATCCAACCCATAGTCAAACATAAACCTTGCAGGAGAACAAGTAGAAATCATGGACCGTGTGGTCAAACAGTAGAAGCAGAGTCGAATTCCTATCGTTAGAGTTCGCTGGAATTCTAGAATATCATCACCTTTTCACCCATATGTTTTCAGAGACCAACATAAACTGAACTTCGGGACGAAGTTCCTTTTAGAGGGGAAGACTGTCACAACTCACCATTTCACGTCATTTGCCATTTCAGGTCATTTTCCGAAACTTCGACTTTTTACTATTCATAAATCACTATTCATCAAAACACTATTCATCGTTTTACTATTCATCGTTTTCGAGGTCAGTTTGATATTCTGAGAAACTTTTGGGAAATTTACTATTCACTGAACACTATTCATTTCTGGAAAAGTTTTCACTACTCACTTGCATTACTCATTTCATCATAAATTTAGTTTACGGGTATTCAAATTCGCGTAACCGGATTGGTTTAGGTGCGAATTCATTTCATTAGTGTTAAGAACACTGCATACGGACTGGGGATAGTCTGCATATCATCATAACAGCATTTTCATGTTATACCACTCTCAGGATTTTCAAATTTCTATATTCAGTACATTTAACGTTTTTACGTATACGTAATTATAGTAAACGTTAACACCCGGTTTATACACGACGAATATATCTAAATATTCCCACAATGGTCCCGACATATTTTTAAATCCATGTTAACATCATAAAAGTTATAACATTCAGTTACCCAGTATTTTGGAAATTTATTTTATTTATAACGTACGCGTATGAATATAACGACGGTTTTCGTGAAAACTAAACAATAATCACCCGATCACTCAGTAAATGTACCCAACATATTTTTAATATGTTTTTATCATTATCATGACTTTATTTCATCCCGGTTAACTTCGTGAACGTTTATTGCTATTAAACCCGGTACCCGATTTTAACGAATAACGCGTAATAACACTTAACGCTACACTATATTTTCTAAGTGATCAAAACCGTTTTGGCTACTCCTTTTCACACCCAAAAACCAGCCCATGAAACACCCTTTTAACCTTGTGCATTGATTATTAATACTTAACTAATAAACCTCTTATACCATACTTTACCAAAAATTACAAATCATAACATACACTTTTTCAAGATCCAAAAATGCTTCTCATCTCCTTCCTCCCATCAAAACCCACGACCCAAAATCATCACATAGATCAAGTGATCATTTTCCATAAAGTAAAACACAAAAGTTGTTCATTTTACAAGCCTAATCAAGAATCAAGTAACAAAAACACAAGAACATCAAGCATAATCATCCAATAATCATCTCATTTTGTCAAGTAAGTTTTCATCTTTATTTTTTCATGGATCATCCTATTTTTACATGTATTACATAAGAATCATGCTAAAAACCATGTATAAGTAGCTATACTACACTTTATTTTGGCTAAAAAGAAACATACAAACCCTAACATTTTCGTTATGAATCCCCTAGCTCTAATAACTTGGTTAGGAGTCCATGGCACCCTAAGAAGGTGTATGGTAAGATTAGATTAGTCATGTGGTGATTACAAGAGGATTGGTGATGGTAGAAATTGGTTTTTAACCTTGGAAACATGATTTGGAACCTATTTTAGACATGCTGTCCCATTTTGTAAAAATCTGGAAAATCAGTAAACACCAAGGAAACTTTGGCAAAATTTTTAGAAAATACTTTCAAAAACGAATCCGTAGGCGAAAGAACGGATTAAAAAGAGTCTATAACGAAGGAGTTATGATTTTTGCAAGATTGTAGACGAAAAGTATTTTTCAGAAAATGTTTGCTGTTGGACGTTTTACATTGGACAAAAAGAGACTTTAGACGTAACCCGGAGGAGCCGAGCTTTCCAAAATATATTACTACATACTAAGACGAAACCGTGGATATAAAGAACAAGTAAAACGGACAAGTAACGACAAAGATATACTCGTTTGAATATCGGCTAAAACCCTTTTATAATTGACAGCTTTTAATATAATTTGGCGCAAAAACTACGAAGTACATTTATAAGCTAGACATAATATCAAGTACCGAGCTTTATAACTAACGTAGTATTAGTTATTATGAGTATGTTTTCATCATTTCAAGGATTACAACCCGAGTATTTCAACACTAACATGGAAACTTACGTTATATATATATAAGTATATATATATTATAACTAGCTATTTATATTTTCTAATAGCAATATTTTCCAAATTCTTGGAATATATATTTTTGATAATACAAGTGTTTTTCCAAAGAGTAGAGTGGTATAGAAACATGTGCATGGACATTCATAACATCATTTCATGATCTAAAGTAGATCGTTCATCATTCATATTAGGTTGCGGCTAGTGTGCGCACCTTGTTTTTCAGCTCATTACATGTTCATGGTACCATCATATTGGGTTGCGGCAGCAAATTGTTCATTGGTGTTCATTTCATTTCATCACAGTTTCATCAGTTAAGGTGAGTCATAGCCCCTACTCTTTTAATTGTTTTGCAAACTCTTTGGGGGAGAATACATGCTCGTTTTACTTAAACGCATTACTTGCTTTACATGGTTGATTACTCAAACATTTTCAGCTTTATCTAAATACTTGTTTGATTATCCGAGTACAAAACAATTCACTTGCTACATACTTGCTATTTACTCATGGACATGAGTGCATAAAGTTAAACTATTTACCGATTTCCTAAGATTGCCTAAGTTAAGGACCGGTAGCTACAATTTCACGGGTATAGATTTACCTGCATTGGGTATGTTTGATTACCTACAATTTCAACGGGTATAGATTTACCTGCATTGGGTATGTTTGATTACCTACAATTTCAACGGGTATAGATTTACCTGCATTGGGTATGTTTGATTACCTACAATTTCAACGGGTATAGATTTACCTGCATTGGGTATGTTTGATTACCTACAATTTCAACGGGTATAGATTTACCTGCATTGGGTATGGATTTACCTACAATTACTTGGGAGCGTAACCTCCTACAGATAATTAGAAAACCTTTTTGGTGCCTTGAACTTAGTGCAATCAATATTCATTTTATGAGTTTTGCTTATGGTCAGATTCATTTTTATGGCGACATCGCCATGGCTACATTATCACTCTTACCTTTATATAGCAGTATTGCTACATTTATCTTTGAATCTAGATGCAAGTACTACCTTTGTTCACGTAAACATATTACATTTGGCAGTGGGTTGTAAACACACAGGTTACAAGTCTCTTATGGCGGGACTTGGAACTGAGTGGATTTACGATGCCTTTGCTGGGGAATCTTCATTTCAATGCATTACATTCTTTTTCACAAGACTCTATGAACTCACCAACCATTGTGTTGACACTTTAGCATGTATTTTCAGGTATTAACCAATGGCACGCTACAGGAGGTTTTGGCAGGGCATGGCATGGTCATAGAAGACTCTGATTATTCATTTGGGGACCGTTTTTAATTATTTTAATGGCCTACTTCCGCATTACTTTTAACAATGTAAATTCAACATTTTGATTTAACTATTTTATTCAAAATGATTCAAGTGCAAACCATTTTTGAACAAGTGTTGTGATATCAATTGAGTTACACCCCAGCTACATGTATGCTTCCGCTGGACCCGATTTTGGGGGTGTGACAGATTGGCATCAGAGCTTTAGCTATAGCGAACTAAGTGTTTTTAAAACCTAGACTATAGCTACTTTCAAGAAAACTTAACCCTATGACCGTCACGTGCCTGCCTGCCAAGCTGAAGCCTCATTTGTGGTTAGTTGCTGACATAGGTGATGAGACTTGTGTCTCATTATCTGATATATTATATTCATTTATTATAGTTGATTACTATAATTGTTTTTCAAATAAGCATGTTCACTTATCATATATGTCACCGCATTATGTTTTTCCTTGCATAGTTTCATCATTTGACCTCGAGTTTGGTCACCTGCCTTAGTCTTTCAGAACGTCTTGGTATTTGTGAAAGACATAGTATTAGTATAACTGAGCTGAGTATTTCAAAATTCATGGAACCTCGGTGGAATATAGACTAGTCACCTATATTCAACCCGGGATAGTGGGACATAGGCTGACTACCTATGTCTGACTCAGAAATGAATTTTGCAACACTGAGAATGGTTATAATAAAATTCTGTCCGGATTGAATCCTTTACTCATTTTCCAAATGTTTCATTCATGTGTGTATACCCTCATTGTCAGAACATTCATACTTTTCATCACCTCATGAACCGCCGCTTGGAAGCATGTCAATTGATCATTTCATCTCATGAACATTCACGTCTATGCATGATACACTTACATCACAGTATTTTCTTTTATCACAATCTCATTTTGTCGCAGTTGTCACAGTCTCTTCCCTTCTCACCATCACTATCATTTCCTTTCCCATCCCCATATATATAAGGAATTAGCTGACACTTTATGGATTCCTATGCCACTTATCACTCACTACTCCCTATATTGATAAGTGGATATTATCAATGACCTCCCTAGGAGAGACTTTCCATACCATCTATAAGGAGAATCTCTCGGTGCATTAAGACCGTTCAAAACTCAACATAAATCTCAGGATATCACAACCTTATCCTAATCCTAATCTATTATTTTCAACAACACCCTTTGACAGACTTAACCTTGTAAGTTTTTCCACAAGATTCATGACATCCATTTCCATTATTCCTAATAGAGGAATTTAATTCACCTCAAACTCCTAGCGATTTCATTAAGATTCCTTTGGAACCACGTCACCTATCATCTGCGGACCAATGGTCAGAATTAGAGAACGATTCAAACATAGGGAGATATGCTCAGAGCATGAGTGATTGACTCAAGAAATGGTTGGACTAACCAATTACCATAAATCAAATTCAGTTGCAACTATAGTTATCACGCGAGCGTAGGGACTACACCATTTGAGACACTCTATGGTCGAGGTGCCAATATCCATTGACGGAACGAAATTTGGAAAAGCCAACATACTAGTCTAGTAGGCATTCATGAAATAACCAGAAATTTCCTACAAGCCAAGAATCAGTTACAAGTTCAATAAGTTGTAAACCATTAAAACTTCAAGTTGGTAAGCAGAGTTATGTTGAAAGTTCTGCCTAGGAAAGGCATGATACCATTCAGAAAACTTGGAAAGTTAAACCCGAGATATACACTGGACCATGTAATATTTCAAACAGAGTAGGCCTAGTGGTCGTCAGACTTGAGCCTTGTTAGAGAACAACAGCAACAGGATTACACAACCACGTATTATCAGCTTTTCAGAATTGTCACCCATAATCCCATTTGGAAAGGAATCCAACCCATAGTCAAACATAAACCTTGCAGGAGAACAAGTAGAAATCATGGACCGTGTGGTCAAACAGTAGAAGCAGAGTCGAATTCCTATCGTTAGAGTTCGCTGGAATTCTAGAATATCATCACCTTTTCACCCATATGTTTTCAGAGACCAACATAAACTGAACTTCGGGACGAAGTTCCTTTTAGAGGGGAAGACTGTCACAACTCACCATTTCACGTCATTTGCCATTTCAGGTCATTTTCCGAAACTTCGACTTTTTACTATTCATAAATCACTATTCATCAAAACACTATTCATCGTTTTACTATTCATCGTTTTCGAGGTCAGTTTGATATTCTGAGAAACTTTTGGGAAATTTACTATTCACTGAACACTATTCATTTCTGGAAAAGTTTTCACTACTCACTTGCATTACTCATTTCATCATAAATTTAGTTTACGGGTATTCAAATTCGCGTAACCGGATTGGTTTAGGTGCGAATTCATTTCATTAGTGTTAAGAACACTGCATACGGACTGGGGATAGTCTGCATATCATCATAACAGCATTTTCATGTTATACCACTCTCAGGATTTTCAAATTTCTATATTCAGTACATTTAACGTTTTTACGTATACGTAATTATAGTAAACGTTAACACCCGGTTTATACACGACGAATATATCTAAATATTCCCACAATGGTCCCGACATATTTTTAAATCCATGTTAACATCATAAAAGTTATAACATTCAGTTACCCAGTATTTTGGAAATTTATTTTATTTATAACGTACGCGTATGAATATAACGACGGTTTTCGTGAAAACTAAACAATAATCACCCGATCACTCAGTAAATGTACCCAACATATTTTTAATATGTTTTTATCATTATCATGACTTTATTTCATCCCGGTTAACTTCGTGAACGTTTATTGCTATTAAACCCGGTACCCGATTTTAACGAATAACGCGTAATAACACTTAACGCTACACTATATTTTCTAAGTGATCAAAACCGTTTTGGCTACTCCTTTTCACACCCAAAAACCAGCCCATGAAACACCCTTTTAACCTTGTGCATTGATTATTAATACTTAACTAATAAACCTCTTATACCATACTTTACCAAAAATTACAAATCATAACATACACTTTTTCAAGATCCAAAAATGCTTCTCATCTCCTTCCTCCCATCAAAACCCACGACCCAAAATCATCACATAGATCAAGTGATCATTTTCCATAAAGTAAAACACAAAAGTTGTTCATTTTACAAGCCTAATCAAGAATCAAGTAACAAAAACACAAGAACATCAAGCATAATCATCCAATAATCATCTCATTTTGTCAAGTAAGTTTTCATCTTTATTTTTTCATGGATCATCCTATTTTTACATGTATTACATAAGAATCATGCTAAAAACCATGTATAAGTAGCTATACTACACTTTATTTTGGCTAAAAAGAAACATACAAACCCTAACATTTTCGTTATGAATCCCCTAGCTCTAATAACTTGGTTAGGAGTCCATGGCACCCTAAGAAGGTGTATGGTAAGATTAGATTAGTCATGTGGTGATTACAAGAGGATTGGTGATGGTAGAAATTGGTTTTTAACCTTGGAAACATGATTTGGAACCTATTTTAGACATGCTGTCCCATTTTGTAAAAATCTGGAAAATCAGTAAACACCAAGGAAACTTTGGCAAAATTTTTAGAAAATACTTTCAAAAACGAATCCGTAGGCGAAAGAACGGATTAAAAAGAGTCTATAACGAAGGAGTTATGATTTTTGCAAGATTGTAGACGAAAAGTATTTTTCAGAAAATGTTTGCTGTTGGACGTTTTACATTGGACAAAAAGAGACTTTAGACGTAACCCGGAGGAGCCGAGCTTTCCAAAATATATTACTACATACTAAGACGAAACCGTGGATATAAAGAACAAGTAAAACGGACAAGTAACGACAAAGATATACTCGTTTGAATATCGGCTAAAACCCTTTTATAATTGACAGCTTTTAATATAATTTGGCGCAAAAACTACGAAGTACATTTATAAGCTAGACATAATATCAAGTACCGAGCTTTATAACTAACGTAGTATTAGTTATTATGAGTATGTTTTCATCATTTCAAGGATTACAACCCGAGTATTTCAACACTAACATGGAAACTTACGTTATATATATATAAGTATATATATATTATAACTAGCTATTTATATTTTCTAATAGCAATATTTTCCAAATTCTTGGAATATATATTTTTGATAATACAAGTGTTTTTCCAAAGAGTAGAGTGGTATAGAAACATGTGCATGGACATTCATAACATCATTTCATGATCTAAAGTAGATCGTTCATCATTCATATTAGGTTGCGGCTAGTGTGCGCACCTTGTTTTTCAGCTCATTACATGTTCATGGTACCATCATATTGGGTTGCGGCAGCAAATTGTTCATTGGTGTTCATTTCATTTCATCACAGTTTCATCAGTTAAGGTGAGTCATAGCCCCTACTCTTTTAATTGTTTTGCAAACTCTTTGGGGGAGAATACATGCTCGTTTTACTTAAACGCATTACTTGCTTTACATGGTTGATTACTCAAACATTTTCAGCTTTATCTAAATACTTGTTTGATTATCCGAGTACAAAACAATTCACTTGCTACATACTTGCTATTTACTCATGGACATGAGTGCATAAAGTTAAACTATTTACCGATTTCCTAAGATTGCCTAAGTTAAGGACCGGTAGCTACAATTTCACGGGTATAGATTTACCTGCATTGGGTATGTTTGATTACCTACAATTTCAACGGGTATAGATTTACCTGCATTGGGTATGTTTGATTACCTACAATTTCAACGGGTATAGATTTACCTGCATTGGGTATGTTTGATTACCTACAATTTCAACGGGTATAGATTTACCTGCATTGGGTATGTTTGATTACCTACAATTTCAACGGGTATAGATTTACCTGCATTGGGTATGTTTGATTACCTACAATTTCAACGGGTATAGATTTACCTGCATTGGGTATGGATTTACCTACAATTACTTGGGAGCGTAACCTCCTACAGATAGTTAGAAAACCTTTTTGGTGCCTTGAACTTAGTGCAATCAATATTCATTTTATGAGTTTTGCTTATGGTCAGATTCATTTTTATGGCGACATCGCCATGGCTACATTATCACTCTTACCTTTATATAGCAGTATTGCTACATTTATCTTTGAATCTAGATGCAAGTACTACCTTTGTTCACGTAAACATATTACATTTGGCAGTGGGTTGTAAACACACAGGTTACAAGTCTCTTATGGCGGGACTTGGAACTGAGTGGATTTACGATGCCTTTGCTGGGGAATCTTCATTTCAATGCATTACATTCTTTTTCACAAGACTCTATGAACTCACCAACCATTGTGTTGACACTTTAGCATGTATTTTCAGGTATTAACCAATGGCACGCTACAGGAGGTTTTGGCAGGGCATGGCATGGTCATAGAAGACTCTGATTATTCATTTGGGGACCGTTTTTAATTATTTTAATGGCCTACTTCCGCATTACTTTTAACAATGTAAATTCAACATTTTGATTTAACTATTTTATTCAAAATGATTCAAGTGCAAACCATTTTTGAACAAGTGTTGTGATATCAATTGAGTTACACCCCAGCTACATGTATGCTTCCGCTGGACCCGATTTTGGGGGTGTGACAGATCCAATGGCCAAGATTATTGATGGGATTTGCTCAGAAGCTCGTGGGAACCCTAATGTGAGCCTATAAAAGGAAGGAGAAGCAATGAAGAAAGAGTAGTAGTCTAATTAGTATTAATGTATGTCGTTTAATTAAGATTTCAAATTCTAGTGTAATATTCAAGCTTTTAAGCATTGTCTTAGTTAATTCAGTTGTACTTTTAACCTTTTCAAGTAATAGAATCAAGTTTCATTAATCCTTATTGTTTATGCAATTTTCATTTTTATGTCAA
This sequence comes from Artemisia argyi, assembly GCA_030686995.1. Classification (NCBI taxonomy): domain Eukaryota; kingdom Viridiplantae; phylum Streptophyta; class Magnoliopsida; order Asterales; family Asteraceae; genus Artemisia; species Artemisia argyi. The sequence continues at coordinate 157,401 of JARVZY010010909.1, forward strand.
AATCTTAAATCAAATTCTGTTGTTGTTTATGTTTATATTATGCACTTTTAAGGTCACTTAAGCTCCCATAAGCTCAGTGAAGCTTTTAGAAACTCTTAAAAGGCAATAGAATTATAAAACAAGAAAAAAAATCAGAAAAAACAAAGAAAAAAATAAAAATTGCAGGTTAAAGATAGAAGATTGCTGGAGCATGGTGTATTGTGGATGGCCATGGGTGTAGTGGCTTGTGGAAGCCTTTAGGTTTGGTCTATGGTTCTTGGTTCATGGTTTGGCAAGAGTGCATATTGTAAGCTCAGAATCTCATTTCTATCTTTCTACTGTAGCTTAGCTTATATCACTGCTTATTTACTTTGTTTGTGCTTATTTAGTGTTATTTAGGCATATTATAGCTTAATATAGAGAACTTGTTCATTAGAATTGGTAGTTACTGAAAGTCATAGTTTCACAGTCAAAATAGCATAAGTGGTACTCTTGTGCATTTGTGGTTGCTTCCTGTTTCTAAGTGCTCATTTAGGCTCAATATATCATAAAAAGTTGTATTGGATCAGGTTCATAAGCCCTAGCCCTTTTTTGCTTCACAAATCACAAAACTAGTCCACATTAAGGAGTGTTTGGCATTGCTGAGTTAGGGTTGTATTTGGTGGTTTCACTTGTTGTTTCCTATTCTTACATAGTACAATAGGTTCTACTAGGCTAAGTAAACCATAAAAACTAGTGGTAGTTTGTAAAAAAGTCAAAATTACCTTTGATTTGGCTTAGATTGTTGACTGTCAAGAGTATTGAGTCCAAAACCTTCATAATCACCTCATAAGTAGTTAAAATAGCTTAAACAAGTTTTATTACATCTTATTATATCAAGATTAGTTGGTTAGAAAGGATCAAAAGTCATCAAAGTCAAACCTTAGTGATTTTACAAAAGTCAAAATCTCTTGTCTGTTAAAAATGGTCAAAGTTTCTTAAGCTTCCACAGTGTTTGATTTAGATTGGAAATAAAAAGTTTTTGTTGTTCTAAGTTATTTTGTTGCTTGCTTCACTTTTCAAAAAGAAAATTGAGGTTTGGAAGATTTCTGCTTATAAATAAGCACTCTCAAAGTTGCCTATTTGCTCAGTCACCTCTCCTGCTCCAAGGGTGTGACCCTTATTTCACAAGCTCACCAAGAGCTTCTCAGAGAGCTTTCGCCTTCACACCTTAGCATTTTAGGAAGCTTGTCAACCCATCTCACTATTTCAGTTGTTAGCTTGGACCCTAGAAGCCTTGCCCCTAGCCTGCTTGTCACCACAAGTCACCACCACCAAACTGAGTACACTGAGTACTCAGTATTGACATCAATGTTGACAAGCTTGCCCAAAGCTTATTAGTGAACCATAAGCTCTGATTCTTGGCTTATTGTAAAGCTTACCTGGCCCACTTTTTAGATCAACTTTCAGTTTAGACCCTAGATCACTCTTGTGGGGCCCCACATAGGCCTGCAGTTGCCCTCTTGGGATTACAAGTATCATAGGTTGTTGATTTTAGCTTATTTGTTTGTTACAACTTATTATTAAGATCTTTTGCTTGTTCTAGCTTATTTTTAGTTCACTTAAGTTATTTAAAGCTTATTGTACCTTCTGTGATCAGTGGTGAGCATAATTCATTTGAAAAATCCAAAAATAAGCTAATAAGCCAACTGTTTGGATAAAGGGGGTGCACACAGCTTATTTTTAAGCTACAACAAAACAATAATAAGCTGTGTGCACCCCCTTTTATCCAAACTTAAAATTAGTGATAGCTTCTATTTAATAGATTCTATCTTTTTCATTTTTTTCATTTCAGCTTAATAACAAGCACTTTATAATTTTCATAATTTTCTTAATTTCCTGTCTCCTTTAAGTATTTTTAATAATTTTCTTATATTTTTCTTAATCAGTTTACTAATTATTAGAATTAAAAATAGTTTAATTAATTAATTAGGTAATATTAGTAATTAAATAGTTTTCTTTAATTTTAATTAACAACAGTAGTTTTTTATATTTTTCCTAGGTTTCATAAATCACTTAAGATTTTTAGAAAATTGATTTATAAGTTCTACTGTTCATTTCCTAATTTTCTTATTTAATTTAATTAAATTAGATTTAAATTAATTAATAAGTAATAATTAGTAAAATAGTCTAAATATAATTTTTAGTAACTTTTTATAATTTTTTAGGATTCCTGTGATGGTTAAGTAGTTTTATAAATTTTTCCATAATTTTCTAAATCATTTAGGTATTATTAGTAGTTTAAAATAGTTTAAATAGTTTAATTAATATAATTAGTTTTTAATTAATAGAAAACTCATAAAAAGACAAAACTATTTATTTTTAATTTTTATACTTTCTTCAAGTTCTTTTTAAGGTTTAGAAATTAGTTTTGCAAATTTTTAGGTTAATTTGTAATCTTTATCATTTTTAGTTAATTTAAATTAGGTTTAAATTACTTTTTAATAGTTTTAATTAATTAATTAGTACTTAATCATTAAAATAATCATTTAAATAATTTCATTTTCATTTTAAATTTTCTTTTTATTTTAAGTTTTAAAAAGTTTCACTTGCACCCCTTGTAGTTTGTACTTTGTTAAAACCCACTTTTCTCTGTCTGTTATTTGATTTCCCAATTTGTGCTTTTGTGATTATATCTGTATCTCTGTTATTGTTTATATCATTCCATATTGTCCAAATACCAAGCAATCAGTAGTATAATCATTCCCCAATCATCTTGGTTACTGTCCTCAGTACCACTTATTCCCACAAACGTTCAAAATACAATTTCAATCTCGTTGGGACTTAACGACCCAGGGATTTCCCTGTACTTCCACGGATTATAAACACTTGACTTTCCTCTCCCAGGTGGGCCTATCAACTGCACCCGGTTGACTGGTTGGTTTGGGAGGATTAAAAATTTGGCGCCGCTACCGGGGAGGTTGTTGCGTATTTCAAAACGTTTTAGGTTTAGTGGTTTTTAAAACTCTCCTGTACAAATATCACCACTTTGTAAATTTTTGTGAAAATCAAAATCATATCTGAAAAAGTTCATTAACACTTTTCCTGAAGTGTTAAAAACACCAAAAAAAATCATAAACAACAAAACAAATTGTGAAGTTAAATTACTTCGTTTACTTTAAGATTACAACCTGAAACAGTTGGTATAAGGTAAGTTCTGACATTAAATTGCGAACTGAAGAGGAATCCATTCATTTCCTCCCGCCAGCCTGTGAGTAATCTTAAAGTAATGATTTCGGTTAACAAATCAGTTCCAAAAATATTGTCCGAGTTTTTTCACCCATACACGAAAAGCCAAAAACATTTTACTGTGAATATAATTACATAAAAGTTTACCACCGCAAACCAAGGCAGAACACCTACCAACTGGGGGTGTGAACATAATAAGTTCCCAAACTTAAGATAAAAACTTGCCATTGTATCCCTGTGGGTGGTGTACCTTTTTCAAAGAAGCCACTCACTTGTGATTATTGGATTTAAGTTCACTGTGGTTTTGCCTCGATCTTGTTTTGAAAAATTGTTTTTAGTGCATGCGCACTCGTTCACAATCACGACGAAATCGTCATAGAAACGTAACCGAGTTACGTACTGTTGAAGAAGAACACACACTAAAAATGAACGACGAGCCCCCAATCCCTCCCAAGGAGGATGTAGTTCCTGACACCCAAACAATGGAGGAACTATGTCAACCTACCATGCAAGGGAGGGGTGGACCCATTGCACCACTCACGATTGGAGCCACTGATTTTGGACTAAAACACAACATGATCCAACAGGTCCAAAATTCGTGTCAGTTCCACGGTTTGCCGGGTGACAATGCTAACAAGCATCTCGATAAATTTTTAACCGTCACCCAGAGCATGAAACAAAATGGCGTCACCGAAGACGGCCTGCGTTTATACCTGTTCCCCTATTCTCTCACTCATCATGCGACTGCTTGGTTTGATCGACTTCCTAAGAATTCGATCCATACCTTTGATGAGATGGTTACTAAGTTCTTGGCTAAATATTTTCCACCATCCATGGTTACAAAGCTGAGAAACGATATTAGTAACTTCAGACAGCTTCCCGAAGAGTCCTTATTTGAGGCATGGGAACGCTACAAACTTGCTATTGATCGATGTCCTAATCATAACATGCTTCTTGTCACCATTATTGATACCTTCTATAATGGTTTGACACTTCGTCATCGTGACACCATCAATGCTGCTACTGGGGGCACCTTTATGAAAAGGACCCCTGAAGAGTGCTATGGCTTAATTGAAAACATGATTGCCCATCATAACTTTTGGGACTCCTCTGCAGAGAGGAATGACTCATGTAAGTCAGTCACTCCGGCAAGTAATGAAATAGCTGCTCTTACCAAAAAGTTTGATGATTTGTCTGCTGCGGTTCTCCGAATTCACTAGACTAATCACAATCAGCAGAATCAAACTATCAGTTGTGAAACATGTGGTGGTCCACACCCATATCATGAGTGCCCAGCCTCCAATGGCTTCACTCAAGAGAACGTATTCGCAGCCCAAGGTTCCTACAATACGGGAGGTAATTCCTACCAACCGCAAGGGGACCAAAATCTATTGAGCTATCGTTCCAATAACTACATTGGACCACCAGGGTTTAATCAACCCCAGAACCAAAATGGTCAAAATAGAAACCAAAACTTTAACCAGAATCAGAACCAGAACCGAATGAACCAAGGTTTTAACAACCAAGGGAATTTCAACTCTGGTCAACACCAGGATCAAAACAATCAAAACCAAGGAAATTATAACCGTAATCAAGGTCAGAACAATTACCATCAGGATAATTTTCAACAACAAAACCACTTCCAGGGTAATAACAACCAGCAACATGGGAATTTCCAGAACAATCGGGCTCAAAATTTTCCAAATCAAAATCAAGCCATTGTTCCAACTGGACCATCATCTGATGAGTTATTAAAACAGTTTATGAAATCCCAAGATGAATTAAACAAAGTGCTGGTTAGTCAAATCTCTGAATTGAAGAAGTCTTTAAATGATCGACCCTCGGGCTCAGGTATTTTACCTAGCAACACGATCACTAATCCGAGGGGCGATGCAAAGGCGATCACCACAAGAAGTGGAGTTTCTTATAAAGGACCCACAACTCCTTCTACCACCTCTCCTGTCCAGGTAGAGGAATGTGATATTGAGGATACTACGGATACGGTACTTCCTACTAATAACGGAGGTACCACTGACATCCCTCCTCCAGTTGTCCCGGTCCCAACTCCCCCTAAAAGAGTCGTGTTTGAAACTCCCAAAGGTCCTATTGAAATACCAAAAGCCAACCCAAAACCATCGATTCCATATCCCTCACGATTGCAAGATCAGAAGCTTCGTGAAAAGGCTAATCATCAGATGGAAAAATTTTTCCAAATTTTCCAAGAGCTACACTTTGATATTAGTTTCGCGGATGCTCTCATATTAATGCCCAAATTTGCATCGACAATCAAAAACTTACTGGGAAATAAAGAGAAACTCCTGGAAATGGCACGAACTCCACTCAACGAAAACTGCTCTGCAGTTCTGTTGAAACAGCTTCCCGAGAAGCTAGGAGACTCCGGGAAATTTCTAATACCATGTATTTTCCCGGGGATGGTTGAGTGCTTTGCCTTGGCCGATCTTGGCGCAAGCATCAACTTAATGCCCCACTCAGTTTGAAAAAAGCTTTCTCTTCAGGCACTTACTCCCACATGCATGACTCTCGAGTTTGCAGACCGTTCAATTTCACGTCCCCTCGGTATTGTCGAGGACGTATTTGTAAAAGTGGGAAAGTTCCATTTTCCGGCAGACTTTGTCATTGTTGATTTCGATGCAGATCCAAGAGTTCCTCTTATTCTTGGGAGGGGATTCTTAAGGACGGGTCGTGCATTAATCGATGTTTTCGATGAGGAATTCACATTACGAGTTGGCAATGAAGCGATAATGTTCAACCTTGATCAAACCTCGAGATACTCCTCGAATTAGGATGCTGAATCGGTCAACCGAATTGATGTCATTGACATTGCATCCGAGGAGTATGCTCAGGAAATCCTTGGATTCGCTGATAGTTCTCCGAGTGGAAATTCCACTCCCTCTTCTCACCCCATAATCGCTTATTCTTCTCCTTCCCTCTCTCCGTTTGAGGGAAGTGATTTCGTCCTTGAGGAATTATAGGCCTTTCTCAAAAGTGATTCAGTTCCTGACGGAATTGATGACCAAGAGATTGACCCAGAGAGGGATATATTTCTCCTTGAGAAATTATTGAACAAAGATCCCTCTCCCATTCCTGTTCTACCTCCACAACTTCATAACGCGGAAGTCAAATATGTTGAGAAAAATGATGATTTCCCCGAGTTCGAACTTAAGGACCTGCCTCCTCATCTAGAATATGCATTCTTGGAAGGTAACGATAAGTTACCAGTCATTATTGCAAAAGACTTCAAGGATGAGGAGAAAACCGCGCTGCTTAAGGTTTTAAAGTCTCACAAGCAAGCAATTGCTTGGAAGCTCTCAGACATAAAAGGTATTAACCCGGATTTTTGTACACACAAAATCCTAATGGAAGAGGACTTTAAACCTACCGTGCAGCATCAAAGAAGGGTAAATCCAAAAATCTACGAAGTTATCAAAGAAGAAGTTATCAAACTTCTCGATGCGGGATTGATTTACCCTATATCAGACAGTCCTTGGGTTAGCCCAATACATTGTGTTCCAAAAAAGGGTGGCATCACGGTTATCACTAATGAGGATAACGAGTTGATACCAACTCGGTTGGTTACAGGGTGGCGAGTATGTATCGATTACAGAAAGCTTAACGAAGCCACCCGCAAGGACCATTTTCCTCTGCCCTTTATGGATCAAATTCTCGAAAGACTAGCGGGGAATGAGTATTATTGCTTCCTCGATGGCTTCTCGGGTTACTTCCAGATTCCCATTGATCCTAAGGATCAAGAGAAGACTACCTTCACATACCCTTACGGGACGTTTGCCTGTCGTCGCATGCCTTTTGGGTTATGCAACACTCCGGGCACTTTCCAGAGGTGCATGATGGCTATTTTCCACGACATGATCCAGAAAACCATGGAGGTATTCATGGATGACTTCTCAGTCATCGGGAATTCTTTCGACTCATGCCTCTCCCATTTAGAAAAGATGCTTCAACGTTGTGAAGACACTAATCTTTGTCTAAACTGGGAGAAGAGCCATTTTATGGTTAAGGATGGCATTGTCCTCGGCCATAAAATTTCAAAAAGTGGGATTGAGGTCGATAAGGCCAAAATTGATGTTATTGCTAAACTACCTCATCCCACCACTATTAAAGGCATAAGGAGTTTCCTCGGTCATGCCGGGTTCTATCAGAGATTCATTCAGGATTTCTCCAAAATAGCCCGGCCCATGACTCATCTTCTTGAAAAGGAAACTCCTTTCATCTTTTCCCCCGAGTGCATCGAAGCTTTTTCTACCTTAAAGAAAAGGCTCACCGAGGCACCGATCCTTGTTGCCCCCGACTGGGACTTACCCTTCGAACTTATGTGCGATGCTAGCGACTCGCTATTGGTGCAGTTCTGGGGCAACGCAAAACAAAACATTTTCAGCCAATACACTACGCAAGTAAGACCATGAGTGAAGCTCAAACGCACTATACCACCACAGAAAAAGAATTATTAGCTGTGGTATATGCCTTTGAGAAATTTAGGCCTTACTTAATCCTAACCAAATGCGTGGTGTATACGGACCATTCGGCTTTGAAATACATGTTCACTAAACAGGACGCAAAGCCAAGACTGCTCCGTTGGGTCCTGCTCCTTTAGGAATTCGATATAATCATACGAGACAAAAAAGGAGCGGAGAACCTTGCTGCTGATCACTTGTCCCGATTAGAGAATCCTCATCAAGATATTCTCGAGAGAAAAGAGATTAATGAAAATTTTCCTCTGGAGACTCTCAATCTAATCTCTACCCAGGATGATGCCACTACCCCATGGTTTGCCGACTTTGCAAATTACCATGCGGGAAATTTCCTTGTGAAAGGGATGTCGTCCCAACAGAAAAGAAAATTCTTTAAAGATGTGAAACATTACTTCTGGGACGACCCCTACTTGTTCAAAATATGTGCAGATCAAGTCATCCGACGGTGTGTCCATGGCCAAGAAGCCATGGAAATTCTTAAAGCTTGTCATGATGGACCCACGGGGGGACATCATAACCCAAACTATACCGCCAAAAAGGTGTTTGATTCGGGATTCTTTTGGCCCATAATCTACAAAGACGCCCATGAACTTATCAAAACCTGTGAGGCTTGCCAGCGTCACGGGAATATTTCCAAAAAGAATGAGATGCCACAAAACGCCATCCAAGTCTGTGAAATATTTGATATGTGGGGCATTGATTTTATGGGGCCATTCCCGTCTTCACGAGGGAATAAATACATACTCGTGGCTGTCGACTATCTGTCAAAATGGGTTGAGGCAAAAGCCTTACCCACCAATGATGCCCGAGTAGTCATTAAATTTCTGAAGTCTCTCTTTGCCAGATTCGGGACTCCTCGTGCCATTATCAGTGATCGTGGCACACACTTCTGCAATGAACAATTTGCAAAAGTGATGTTGAAATATGGTGTGACTCACCGTCTTTCAACTGCATACCACCCACAAACAAGTGGGCAGGTGGAGGTCTCGAATCGGGGTATTAAGAGAATTCTGGAGAGGACGGTTGGAGAAAACCGTGCCTCTTGGTCGGATAAGCTGGATGATGCATTATGAGCTTTCCGCACTGCTTACAAAACACCCATCGGGTGTACTCCATATAAGCTAGTGTACGGGAAGGCATGTCATCTTCCGATCAAATTAGAACATAAGGCCTACTGGGCCTTGAAACATGCAAATTTCGACCTTCACACAGCGGGTGATCACCGCAAGGTTCAACTAAATGAATTAAATGAACTTCGTGATCAAGCTTATGAGAATTCTTTGATTTACAAGGAAAAAATCAAGAAGATACACGACTCTAAAATTAAAAACCGTGTTTTCAACATCGGTGACAGAGTCCTTCTCTTCAATTCACGATTGAAGATATTCTCAGGAAAGCTTAAAACCCGTTGGTCTGGGCCATTCACTGTCACAAAAGTGTTTTCATACGGAACTGTTGAATTATCTCAACCTGACGGTTCCAACTTTAAAGTGAATGGCCATCGGTTAAAGCACTACTTTGGAGGGGATGTACCACAAATGGTTGTCCCAGATCTCCAAACTTTCCCCACGAACCAATGAATTCGGGGATTGAGTCAAGCTAGCGACTCGATAAACAAAAACAGTAGCAACAACATGGGTTTTCACCCATGTCTCTGACTTCTTTCTACTTTCCGTTCAAAGAGTCGGCATAATAGCCGGGACTTTGAATATTGAGGACAATATTTAATTCTAAGTGTGGGGGGGGGGGGGAATTCTAGCGAATTTTATCATATTATATCCTCTAGTACCCCCATTTTTGGCCCAAAATTTTCAAAAAATTTCACTTTATTTCAAAAAATTTTGTGGTAATCAGTCTGCCATGTCTAAACGACAAAAGGATTGGCTAATCCAGGAGCAAACGGCTCTTGGTAAAGATATCTCAAATCCGTTGATGGCTTGCAATTTGCTCAAAATTGTATGCTAAATCAACTCGCCATATCCCAAAAAGTGAATGAGTTGGCTAGCCCGCAAGATTATGGCTTGTGGTAAAGGCCGTGGAAAAACCATAATTGGTAATCAGCTCACCAAGATGTTGACTATTCCATCGAGAGTTGGCTAGTCCATAAGCAAACAGCTTTTGGTAAAGACAAATCAAATCCGTTGACAGCTGGGGTTTGCTCAAAATCACATGGTTATCAGGTGGACCATAGTTCTTACTTGAATCGATACATCTGGCTACTTCAGAAGTGATGGCTTTTAGTAAAGAGTTTCAAATCCATTAAGTTTTTCTCAAAAGATTGCTAGGGACTAGCAATGTTTTAGTGTGGGGGATTGATGAGTGTCTAAATACTCATCATTTTATACCAATCTGAACTGCCAAAACATCCGAAAACACTCAAATATGCATCATAATACTGAAAATATCCTAGGAATGTGTTTTATATGTTTCAGATGCAAAATAATCAAAAACAGATGAAAAATGAACAAAGTTTGCATAATTGGCAGTTTCAGTCCCTCAACTTTCAAAAGTTGTCAAATCTAGTCCCTGGTTATTCTAAAAACTTGAAAAAGTCACCAAAGGTCCTTTTAAATCAAAAAGTTACACATTTAGTCCTTTGGTACAAAGTTTCACAAAATTGCAAGTTTAGTCCCTGAACTTTAAAAATTGTCAAAATGGTCCCTGGGATATTAAAACTTTGAGAAAAACAAATTTTGTCCTTGAACTTCTCATTTATGGCAGGAATGGTCCTTGATTGGCAAGTTTGGTGAAATTACATATTTGGTCCCTGGAGTTTGAAATTTTGGCAGATTTGGTCCCTAGGAAATTCAAAATTGGAAAAATCAACTTTGGTCCTTGAAATATTCAATCATGGCAAGAATGGACCTTGTGAACACTTAGGGTAAATTACAAAACCAATCCCCAACTTTCGGCATATTACAAAATTAGTCCTTGTGATTAACCAAAACCAAACCAGACCCTTAATAAACATCATTCCCAAACACCAAGTCCAATCCCTCAAAAGCCCACTTCCTTATTAATTCCCTGGCCCAATCACCCTAACCCCAAAATATAAACAAAACCCACCCTGGTATTAATACCAGGGTCAAACCCAGTCAACACCACCCCCTTCCTCACACCAAAACCACCCTTCCCTCCAACTACCGCCCTGCAAAAACCCCCTCCACTTGCAATAAATTCATCATCACCACCCCACCACCCTCACCTAACAAGACAGCCCACAAAAAATGCCACCCCCTCCTACATGCAACAGTCAATTGGCTCTGATCATTTTTTGGCGCAAAAATGGATTTGAACGGCTGAGATGAGTTTCAGAGATCCAATGGCCAAGATTATTGATGGGATTTGCTCAGAAGCTCGTGGGAACCCTAATTTGAGCCTATAAAAGGAAGGAGAAGCAATGAAGAAAGAGTAGTACTCTAATTAGTATTAATGTATGTCGTTTAATTAAGATTTCAAATTCTAGTGTAATATTCAAGCTTTTAAGCATTGTCTTAGTTAATTCAGTTGTACTTTTAACCTTTTCAAGTAATATAATCAAGTTTCATTAATCATTATTATTTATGCAATTTTTATTTTTATGTCAAAATCTTAAATTAAATTCTGTTGTTGTTTATGTTTATATTATGGACTTTTAAGGTCACTTAAGCTCCCATAAGCTCAGTGAAGCTTTTAGAAACTCTTAAAAGGCAATAGAATTATAAAACAAGAAAAATGAAAAAAATCAGAAAAAACAACGAAAAAAATAAAAATTGCAGGTTAAAGATAGAAGATTGCTGGAGTATGGTGTATTATGGATGGCCATGGGTGTAATGGCTTGTGGAAGCCTTTAGGTTTGGTCTATGGTTCTTGGTTCATGGTTTGGCAGGAGTGCATATTGTAAGCTCACAATCTCATTTCTATCTTTCTACTGTAGCTTAGCTTATATCACTGCTTATTTGCTTTGTTTGTGCTTATTTAGTGTTATTTAGGCATATTATAGCTTAATATAGAGAACTTGTTCATTAGAATTGGTAGTTACTAAAAGTCATAGTTTCACAGTCAAAATAGCATAAGTGGTACTCTTGTGCATTTGTAGTTGCTTCCTGTTTCTAAGTGCTCATTTACGCTCAATATATCATAAAAAGTTGTATTGGATCAGGTTCATAAGCCCTAGCCCTTTTTTGCTTCAAAAATCACAAAACTAGTCCACATTAAGGACTGTTTGGCATTGATGAGTTAGGGTTGTATTTGTTGGTTTCAATTGTTGTTTCCTGTTCTTACATAGTACAATAGGTTCTACTAGGCTAAGTAAACCATAAAAACTAGTGGTAGTTTGTAAAAAAGTCAAAATTACCTTTGATTTGGCTTAGATTGTTGACTGTCAAGAGTATTGAGTCCAAAACCTTCATAATCACCTCATAAGTAGTTAAAATAGCTTAAACAAGTTTTATTACATCTTATTATATCAAGATTAGTTGGTTATAAAGGATCAAAAGTCATCAAAGTCAAACCTTAGTGATTTTACAAAAGTCAAAATCTCTTGTCTGTCAAAAATGGTCAAAGTTTCTTAAGCTTCCACAGTGTTTGATTTAGATTGGAAATAAAAAGTTTTTGTTGTTCTAAGTTATTTTGTTGCTTGTTTCACTTTTTCAAAAAGAAAATTGAGGTTTGGAAGATTTATGCTTATAAATAAGCACTCTCAAAGTTGCCTATTTGCTCAGTCACCTCTCCTGCTCCAGGTGTGTGACCCTAATTTCACAAGCTCACCAAGAGCTTCTAAGAGAGCTTTAGCCTTCACACCTTAGCATTTTAGGAAGCTTGTCAACCCATCTCACTGTTTCAGTTGTTAGCTTGGACCCTAGAAGCCTTGCCCCTAGCCTGCTTGTCACCACAAGTCACCACCACCAAATTGAGTACACTGAGTACTCATTATTGACATCAAGGTTGACAAGCTTGCCCAAAGCTTATTTGTGAACCATAAGCTCTGATTCTTGGCTTATTGTAAAGCTTACCTGGCCCACTTTTCAGATCAACTTTCAGTTTAGACCCTAGATCACTCTTGTGGGCCCCACATAGGCCTGCAGTTGCCCTCTTGGGATTACAAGTATCATAGGTTGTTGATTTTAGCTTATTTGTTTGTTACAGCTTATTATTAAGATCTTTTGCTTGTTCTATTTTTAGTTCACTTAAGTTGTTTAAAGCTTATTGTACCTTCTGTGATCAGTGTTGAGCATAATTCATTTGAAAAATCCAAAAATAAGCTAATAAGCCAACTGTTTGGATAAAGGGGGTCACACAACTTATTTTTAAGCTACAACAAAAGTTGTTTTGTAAAAAGTTCTTGTTTTTATCTCAATTTTATCTGTCAAAAAGAAAAACACCAAAAAACCAAACTTAAAATTAGTGATAGCTTCTATTTAATAGATTCTATCTTTTTCATTTTTTTCATTTCAGCTTATTAATAAGCACTTTATCATTTTCATAATTTTTTTAATTTCCTGTCACCTTTAAGTATTTGTAATAATTTTCTTAGATTTTTCTTAATCAATTTACTAATTATTAGAATTAAAAATAGTTTAATTAATTAATTAGGTAATATTAGTAATTAAATAGTTTTCTTTAATTTTAATTAACAACAGTAGTTTTTTATATTTTTCCTAGGTTTCATAAATCACTTAAGACTTTTAGAAAATATATTTTTAAGTTCTACTATTCATTTCCTAATTTTCTTATTTAATTTAATTAAATTAGATTTAAATTAATTAATAAGTAATAATTAGTAAAATAGTCTAAATATAATTTTTTGTAACTTTTTATAATTTTTTAGGATTCCTGTGATGGTTAAGTAGTATTATAAATTTTTCCATAATTTTCTAAATTATTTAGGTATTATTAGTAGTTTAAAATAGTTTAAATAGTTTAATTAATATAATTAGTTTTTAATTAATAGAAAACTCATAAAAAGACAGAAATGTTTATTTTTAATTTTTATACTTTCTTCAAGCTCTTTTTAAGGTTTAGAAATTAGTTTGGAAATTTTTAGGTTAATTTGTAATCTTTATCATTTTTAGTTTATTTAAATTAGGTTTAAATTACTTTTTAATAGTTTTAATTAATTAATTAGTATTTAATCATTTAAATAATCATTTAAATAATTTCATTTTCATTTTAAATTTTCTTTTTATTTTAAGTTTTAAAAAGTTTCACTTGCATCCCCTGTAGTTTGTAATTTGTTAAAACCCACTTTTCTCTGTCTGTTATCTGATTTCCCAATTTGTGCTTTTGTGATTATATCTGTATCTCTGTTATTGTTTATATCATTCCATATTGTCCAAATATCAAGCAATCATTAGTATAATCATTCCCCAATCATCTTGGTTACTTTCCTCAGTACCACTTATTCCCACAAACGTTCAAAATACAATTTCAATCTCGTTGGGACTTAACCACCCGGGAATTTCCCTGTACTTCCACGGATTATAAACACTTGACTTTCCTCTCCCAGGTGGGCCTATCAATTCATGCTCCCTACTATAGTGCCCTCCTAGAAAAGTATGAGAAGTTTAAAGTAGGTAAAAATGGGACCGCCTTCGTTCAAAACAAGTTGCCTAAAAAGCTTGATGATCCGGGTATATTTGTTTTGCCTTGTAAGATAGGAAGATCTAAAGCTTTCGACACACTAGCCGATTTAGGGTTAATGTTGACATAAATAATGTATGAAAACGTTATTTATATTTTTCAATATCTCTATATTTTGACGATCACAAAATGTAAACTCGTCAATCGTTTGATTACTACGTAAACAAGTATTAAGCTAGTCTATATCATTATATCTAACTTAATCACTTAAGGTATGGATAAACAAGTGCTTAATACATCTCATGATCAAAGGGGTATTTAATTAACTAATACAAAGTTTATTTAATTATATAATCTTATTATATATTTTTGAAAAACACTTTTGGTAATAAGAAAAAATGTTTTAATCATACTAAATATATGATTTCAAATATTTAACCAAAATCAGTTAGTTTTTCACCAAATAAAATTTCCCCACTAAAAGACAAGTTTTCTGGCCGTTACAGTTGGGCGGCCCCCTTAATTATAAGGGGCGGTCCCCTTAATTTTAAGGGGGCCGGCCATGCTTTAAGGGGACCGGCCAGGCTCCCCTGTCAGAAACTGTCAGATTTCTTCCCCTATAAATACCACCTTAATTCTGGAATTTTTCCTCACCTTTTGCACGAAATTTTCAGATCTACAATCATCTAAAACTCATCAAAAACCCTTTGATCATTTGTATATTAATCCTTGTTTCAAGTGATTCAATCCCTCATCATCCATTCTCATTCTAAGTGCAAAAGAAGAACTCTCTACAACCAAGTTCAAGAAGTGTTGAAGAGTTGTTGTGTATAGTGTATATATATTCATTTGTGAATATTGTGTTGTGCTTGTTATTATTTGCTTAGAAGATATAGAAGTTGTGTAGATAGTAGAAGTTGATTAGTAGTGAAGTAGGATAGTTGTGAAGATTGGTGTGTAGAAGAAGGTGTGTAGAAGATTGGTGTGCAAAAGCTAGGTGTGAAGAAGATTGGCGTGTAGATTGGTGTGAAGATTGGTGTGTAGATTGGTGTGTAGATTGGTGTGTTAATTGGTGTGTATATTGGTGTGTACGGTTTTCTCCGCCATAAGGGAGTTTGTTGACATAGTGAAGAAAACTCTCGAGTAGGTGACTCGGGGAGTGGAGTAGGAACAAGGAAGTCCTTGTAGCCGAACCACTATAAATCCTTGTGTTGTGGTTTGATCTTTCTAACTCTTCTCATTACTTATTTATTTACCTTTACTATATTAGCTTTGTTAGTTAGTTATTATACAAGTGTTCATATAGTACAAGTATTGAATTCACATAAACAAGAATCGAAAATTTTTAAAACAAACTTGTGCTTATAAATTTTAAAAGGACGTAAAACTATTCAACCCCCCCTTCTAGTTTTCCACAATTGGTACCAGAGCCACGTCTAGCAAGATTTTTAAAATATATTGTATTTTAAAACTTGTAACGATCTATGGAATCTGAAAAATATTTAGAAGGGCAATCTATGCAAAGACCACCACTATTTGAAAGTGATGGATTTTTATATTGGAAAAATCGATTCGAAACTTATGTGAAATCAAAAGATCTAGATCTTTGGCATGTTATTACCAATGGTGATTTTTTACCTATTCAAAATAACCCCAAAACTAAGAAAGATGAAATCGTACCTTTTGAAAAACAAAATGATGATTTAAAAAGAAAACTTGCTAAAAATAATGAAGCAAAAATGGTTATTTATAATGCGCTACCACGTAAAGAGTACGAAAGGATCTTTATGTGTGAAACCGCAAAAGAAATTTGGAACTCTTTATTAATAACTCACCAAGGTAATAATCAAGTCAAAGATAACAAAATAGATCTACTTGTTCAACAATATGAGCAATTCACGATTCCGGAAGAGGAATCAATTGATAATGCTTTTGCTAGATTTAACACTATCATCACAAGTTTAAAAGCACTTGATGAGAATTTCTCTAGTAAGAATTTTGTTAGGAAATTTCTTAGAGCTCTTCACCCAAAATGGCGAGCTAAAGTGACGGCTATTGAAGAATCAAAGAATTTGTCAACACTACAACTTGATGAATTAATTGGAAATCTGAAAGTCTACGAAGCAATTATAAAGAAGGACTCTGAAATGATTAAAGGAAAACGTGAGCAAAGCAAGTCAATCGCCTTGAAAGCTAGAAAGGAATCCAACAACGAAGATAGCTCATCTTCCGAAAGCGATGACGAAGAATATGCCATGGCCGTAAGAGACTTCAAGAAATTCTTCAAAAGGCGAGGAAGATTCGTTAGACAACCACACGATGAAAGAAGAACATCTCAAAAGAATAATGATGACAAGTATAGCAAGAATGAGAGAAAGTGTTTCAAGTGTGGTGATCCGAATCACCTCATTGAAAAATGTCCAATGATGACAAGAGATCAAAATCAAAGAGCATTCGTTGGAGGTGCCTGGAGTGATAGTGATGAAGATGAGAATGAAACAACAAAGGATGAAAAGTGTCTCATGGCCAAATCACCAAGTGAGGTACGTTCCGAATCCGAATACTTTAGTGATGAAAATCTATCATTAGATGAAAAAGATTTAGATAGTGAATACAATAGATTATGTAAAATAGGACAACTGGTTATGGCTAAAAATAAATCACTAAAATACATAAACAACCAACTAGAAAATGAAGTGCTTGAACTAAAAATTAAAATACGTCAACTTGAAAAAGGAAAAGAAATTGTTGAAGAATGTAAAACATGTCAAGAGCTTAAAAGTGAAAACAACATACTTAAGGATGAAATCTGCAAACTTGATAAATTTGAAAATAGTAGTAACTCACTTAGTAAAATAATAAGTATTCAAAGAATATCAGGAGATAAAACCGGACTAGGATTTAACTCAACTGAATCTTCAACAAGTGGAGCTAAAAACGTTAAATTTGAAAATGAACCAAAACCTTCAATACTTAATCCTAAACATTTACTCATAAAAAATAAAACAATACCTATCGCTAGTAATGAAGAAATAAAGCCATTTTATAAACCATCTTTAAAAACCGAAGTTGGATCATCTAAATCTAAAACAAGATCTAAAACTCCACCACCTAGGAAACCAAATAATTCTTATCCTAGACCTAAAACACCTCAACCAAGAACAAACCATAATAGACGAAACTTTAACTATAATCAACAAATGTGGAACTTCAATCCTTGGGGAATGTTTCCACCTTATATGCATCCAAGTCAAATACAAAACATGTTCGGACCAAATGACTTTGGACAAATGAAACAATGGGCACCAACGTAAATAATATTCGCCATCCAAACATGGAACTTTTCATTGTCACCTCTTGTCCGATTTACTTCTTGAAGACCCTGAAGATTAACGCATTAAAGACAAAAGGTACACATTTCCTTTTAAGTTCCTTGTCTAGAAATGCATGCTTAGTTTAGTGTGTTATATTTATGTGGCTTTACTTGACTTATTAATCTCTATTTTTTTTTTAAACTATATTATAGCTAAATATACATATATACATATATATATATATATATATATATATATATATATATATATATATATATATATATATATATATATATATATATATATATTATACACTTAGCTATATTTAGGATCTTATAACCTAGGAAATTCATTTGTTGATTTTCTAGAACTAGAGATTGTTCGTTTACGAACATTTCTTTTCCCCATTTGCCTTATTGAACTTTAATGTTCAATCAACACTCATGCTGATGAAGTGAGATGAGTCGAAAAATCTATGGATGAAACAAACTCCCGGCTTCCGTTGCATACATCTCCCTCCTATGTTCTCGTCTTATAAGCCCATACTATATAATATATATATATATATATATATATATATATATATATATATATATATATATATATATATATATATATATATATATATATATATATACTTATAAACCTTCCACAACTTTCTCGTGTGCTTGACAACTTGATGAATTTCATCCGAAACGATCAAGAAAATTTTATTGACAAAATGTCAAGTAAAAATGTCAAGTAATTCCTCTCGTGCGTATACTCTTCAACGTATTTTTGATTAAATATAAATCTAGTATATATATACAAATATTTTCTTGTTTGTTCCAGAAACCAAAACTTGAAATATCAAATTTTTAAGGGCGGACCCCTTAATGTTTAAGGGGACCGGCAGCAAATACAAGGGCGGCCCCCTTAATGTTTAAGGGGACCGGCCCTCTGAGAGCTCAAGCCCGTTTTTCCCTTTCTTCCTTTTGCCAAACACTCCATTTTTTCATCCCTCTCTTTCCCTGCTCCTGCTGTGACGAAAACCAAAACCCAAAAACCTCTCAAATCAATTCCAAATCACATAATTCGGGTTAATTCGCAAAGGGCAAATTCATCTAACATAATCACCATTACTTATTGTAAGTTTTTCATAACACATTTCATCTAATTTCATCTTATTTGATCATACTCATGATTATGCATGTTTTATAAAATTCGTCAAATTTCATAATTTCTTTCGAATTAAGCCTTAAAACTCCATAACCAAATGCTTCCCCTAGGATTAGGATGATTAATCAACACTAGATACTAGTTATTATAAACTATCATGTCAAAAATTTTTGAAAAATTTCATACACTCCTTTTCAAAAATTTTAGTAAGCTCATTGTTGAATAATGATTTGAAAACGTGTTAAAACTAATCACATTATACTTTTGTAACTTATAAAACTTGAAATTACATTTTTCGACCAAGAAAAATTATATTGGTTCACAATATAGGGGTGTTTGGATTATGTCCAAATAATATCAAAACATAGTTTTTATAATTTTTATAAAACTTCATTATAATTATAAACCTTATAATTGTTTATCGAACTCGTCAAGATATATAATTCATATGTATATTGACGCACTTGAGTTATAAGTCACTAGTTAAGGAAGCGTTTGGTTTATTACTAAAAATGACACTTTTATTAAAAAATACAAACCATTTTTTTTTTTTCAAAAACAAATTACATGCATAAGAAACTCGCAAGAAATAGCTAGTTTTACAATCTAATGTAAATCTAGTAAATTTCATGATGTATTAAGATGTTTAAAGGGGCGTTTGGATTTGTCCATAACTACTAATTAAACATCGTAAAGTATATCTAGAACGAGTTAAAAACAATATTAAGGAACATGGTAATCTACTTCTTAGGATTAGTAACGAAGTATGTTTACGTTCCAACATAAGCCTTGACAATAAACATATATTTTTATCTTTCTTTATATTTATTTTAGTCTTTTTGAATTGTTGATGTGTTTAGGTGAAAATGCCCAAAGCAATTACCGAAGATCTTTCTCACACTAAAAACTACATTCCCAAAGTTTCTCAACTCCCTACCACATCTCCTTCCATTGGACTTATCTATCGTCAAATTGAAGATAGAAATATTCATGAGGGACGTGTAGTAGATCTTGCTTTTGCTCAATCCGACTACATAAATCGCGTGTTTACAAGCATCAACTTCAATTGTCTTTATGAAATAAATGAACCTATCATTCCTCGTTTCATAATGGATTTCTATAGCCAAGTCACCGTCCAAACCAATGATCTTGGTTTCATCACCATCTCCTTCATGATTCAAAATGAATTTATCACCCTCACTCTCGAACAATTTGGTCATATCCTTCAAATTCCTTTTAGAGGTCAAGCCGTTTTCACAAACGAGTGGGACCTCGAATCTCTTAATCGCTATCGACCAACCTTCGGTCCTTATTTCGACGAAATTCCTCATCCCGACGAAATTCGTCAAATCCTTGGTATAGATCGTGCCACCACAAGTCGAAAAATAAAATCCAAAAACGTTCAAATTTCTCCATACCAACTTCTCCTCAAAGAATTAAGCCCACACATGAAGCGTTGGGAAGAACTCATTCGTGAGAATGCGTTTGGTACTGGAGGTCACCGGGACCATCTCCCGGCTAGCCTTGCTCACATGTTGTATTGTATAGCTGTCGAAAAGCCGTACAATTTGGCCTACTTCTTTATCAAACGGATTGAGTGTGCTAGAAAAACTCCCAAAGCCAACCTTCCATATGGAATGTTCGTTACTCGTATCTATCGTCATGTTATCGAGTACTACCCCGATCTTGACAATAGTATTTATGAGTCCATCTACCCCACTCTACGTACTCTCGCTCTAAAACAAGCTCGACGAACTCGAAGTGACAAGGGTAAACCTCGTCGTCATAGCTTTCATGGATCATCCTCAAGGCAAGATGATGACGATGAGGAGGAAAACATCGACGATGCTAGTACCCCTTTGTTTTCTGAGTTCGTTGACAATTTAGAGGATCTTGATTATCCCAACTATTCTACTCCATCTCCAAGTGATCAAACTGAAGAAGTGCTTCATGAACGAACTACCAAGATGCTTAGAAGACAAAAGAGCTTGCACGAAGAAGTTAGAGGTGGCTTCAAATCTATTGGGAAGACTTTGAAGGGTATCTTCGGGAAGAAAAAGAAATGATATGGTCGGATTATGCTTGTTTAACAATGTTTTATTTTTATGTCTTGTGTGCTATTTGTCCGAAGTTTATTCGGAAATACTTGTTATTTGAATATGTGTTTAGGATGATAACTTGATTGTCTTTGATGTTTTTATGCATGTTTCTCTTGATCTATATATATGTTTGCATGATTAGTTAATGGTTATATAACTATATGACATATATGCTTTCTAATAAACCAAAACAAATGTGAAATGTCCAAATTGAGCTTGCTGCACATTCAAACCAGAACATAACATCTTTCCAGAAAATTTTTGAAAATTTTTGATTTCTGGGTCGTCAGATGGGCGGCCCCCTTAAATCATAAAGGGCGGCCCCCTTAAAATTAAGGGGACCGGCCACCATTTAAGGGGACCGGCCATCTGAAACAGTTTTTACACTGTTTTCTTTTGCATCATGTGATCCCTTTTGCTAGTCCCAGCTATCATTACTCTTAAAAACCAAACTGATTTTGGAATATAACATTACAATTTCAAAATAATTCCACTTCTAAACATGTTTTCCCACTATATAATCCCCATGCATGTTTAATTCATCATTCATCATCCTCATCACTCATAACCATCATTATGTCATCACCAAGAACCACCCATTCAAACAATGCCAAGAAACAAAAACTTGTCATTATACCACCCAAACAACTCTTCATTGATCTTACAAATGAAGACAACACCACCCCATCACCACAACCTCAATGTTCATCTCCTAGTGCACCAAATGCACCCTCCAAAACACCCTCAACAAAT